>OVBE01016876.1:0-10711 GCA_900406425.1 Iberis pinnata | reverse complement strand
TCTTCAAGTTACTGATCCCAATCATCCACTTGCTCAGTCGCCTCCTCCGTCTCCTCCGTCTCCTCCTCAAGGTGTGTCATCGTCTTCGTCTGATTATCAGACACCGACACCAATGGTGACTGACGACTCTCCGCCGGTCAAATCTTGTCAGACTCTGGTCAAATATCAGGGGTATCCAATTTTTGTACCTCAATTTGAGGATCTTCTTGATGAGGACACGGTGCATGTCCAGGAAGCTGAACAGTCTGCACCTGTTGATATTCCGATATTTGATGCTGAAGCCAATGCTCAGCCGCCTGACGCTTCCTGTCCGAGTTCCGATTTCAATTATGTCTTTGAAGGAGGACCTCCGATGTCTGAAGCCTCACAAGTTCCACCGTCTGCTCAAACTACCGATGTTGTCCCCGACGGTGATGATGTTGTTTTTCTGAATGAGAATCAAGGTACTGTTCTTGTTGCTGATTCGGCCAGAACTGCTAGAGTTCGAAAGAGGAAACACCCATCTGGTTCGAAACAAACTGCTGCCCCGAAGGTTAAAAAGGAATCTCGTGCTCTAGGATTTGATACTGCCAGATTTCCATCTCGGATTGCTGCACAGCGGTTTGCTCTGGTTTCACGCAAGGAGTGTCTGTCGGAGTTTTCTCTCACTTTTGCTGCTAATAGTTCTGTCCGTAACCTGATTACAGATGCGGGATTGCTAACTACTGTTGAAGGTCTTGGTGATTTTGACAAGGAGCTGGTTTGGGAGTTTTACTCCAATGTCCCAGCGGATTACAAGGATGAACCGGTTGTTATGGTTCCGGTCAGAGGTAAGGTTTATGAAGTTTCGCCTGCTCGAATCAATACTCTGTTTGGGATTCCTGAGGTTGACGATGTTCAGTTACGTCGGATGGGTTGGCCTCGTTCTTGAGTGGTGGGTCTGTGCTCAAATGGCCGTCTCTGAATCTGGGTGTGTTCACTGATGATAACAAGAAGTTGTACCGTATCTGCTGTCGAAATTGGCTACCTTCCAAGAATTCTGGTTATATGCATCCTGGCAGGTGCATGGTTGTGTACAAGATTGTGCATAAGGTTGGGTTCAATGTTG
Organism: Iberis pinnata; assembly: GCA_900406425.1. NCBI lineage: Eukaryota > Viridiplantae > Streptophyta > Magnoliopsida > Brassicales > Brassicaceae > Iberis > Iberis pinnata. The sequence continues at coordinate 9,624 of OVBE01016876.1, read as the reverse complement.
GTCAGATGGACTTTGATCACATTGTTGGACATGCAAAGACTCCGGAGTCAAAGTTCTATCATCCGTTTCCTACACTGATCACTCGGTTGCTCTCTGGTACTCAGGCTGTCTCTTCTCAGCCTCCTGTTCACCAAGAGCCTGTTTTGGAGACTCCTGCTTCAGTTCCTGCTCGGACTGCTAAACATGCCCGAACCTCGAAAAGGTTAAAGTCAGAGGATTCTGTTGCTGAAATCTCTCGGTCACGTGGACGGGCGAAGCCAACGGCAGGACATAAGTTCTCTGGATCGGTGACAGGGTTACGCAAGGTTGTCAAGATGGCTATTCAACTACTTGAGGCTGTTTTGGCTACAGGTAAGTGTTCTCTCACTGTCTGTTTTTGCTTCATTATTTAATTTTTGACATGATATCATGTAAGCAGGGGGAGATAAGGATCCAGATGAGACTGAATCTGATTAAAGCATGGGTGTTTAGGAGGAAGCTGCTGTTTAGGGGGAGATTAATACCTGCTTAGTGCTTTAATTTTTTTTTAAGATCTGAACCTTGTTTCTAAGTCTCTGGTTGTGTTTTTGAACAATGGTGTTTATTTTCGGATAATTTTATAATATTTTGAGTTCAAGTTAGCGTTTTTTTTTGGAGATCTGTATATTTGAGATGCAGGTTTGGAATGGATGCTTCATCATGAAATCAAGTCAAAAAGGGGGAGATTGAAAGTGAGAAAACAGGAAGCTGAATGGAAACAGAGTACTGGAGCAAATCAGGAAGCTGATGCGAACAAAGAACTGAAAGCAGAAGATAAAGACGGACAGTTATACTAGGAGAACAACATGCGATTAAAGGGGAAGATCTGAAAGAAGGATAAATCATGAAGATATTATCAAATGAAGTATCTAACAAGAAGATATCGGAGGAGAGAAGATCTATTGAAGATATTGTTCTTAGGATAAGATTTGTTGTATACAAATTAGGTTTTGGGGTTACGAGTATATAAAGGGTCTAGAGTGGTTAGTGGAGACCAACACTTTAGAACTTTACTTGTCTTAGTTAAGAACGGCAGTCAAATCAGAAAGTTGTTCTTGTGGTGAGTGTTCTAGATCTTGAGTAAGCGAGTTTTAAATACGGGTAGGCTTAGGAAAGATCTGTTTGGGTTATTAAACATTTAAGGTGACAATCAAGGTGTGTCTTGGATTGTGTAAAACCTGTTTGGGTTAACTTTTGTAAGAAGAATTTATCAAACGTTGTTTAATAAAGTGGTTGTTTATGTTAAAACAGATTGTTGAGTGATTGACTATTCTCTATACACTAACATATAGTACTCTAAAAGCATCAATCGTTGAAAAATAACCAATTATTTTCAGACTAATTTAATCGCTGGAAATTTTTCTATAAGTTTAATTAAAAATATTATTCAGATAATTTGGTAGCCTCAAGATTTAATTCCTAAACTACACTGCGGAGAGATCATAATAGTATCGTAGGGGTCGAAATCCAAAAATTTCAATAAGCACACTTTCAGTAAAATGTGGAATGAAGCTAAGATAGGATAAAATTTTTGTTTTCTAATTAACTTAATGAAACTAAACGGTAAAGGGAAACAAATAAAAACTTAATAAACTAAGACGTCAAGTAATAGAAAATTCCACATGTATTCAGGTTTAAAAGTTCAGATTAACATGCAGGATTTTACTTTAAAAAATAGTTCTCAACATGAAAGACAACAATAGAAAAATCTCCTCTCGAAGTATTAAACCTTGTGTTTGAATTACTAAAAAAAATATCACCGTATTTAGCTAATTCAAACATGCATTAATGTTCAGATTCAATAAGTTCATAGACATTCAGGACAATACTCTCGCAAGCAAGAACACTTATTCATCTAGACTAGATCATACCTCTAAACCAAATTTATTTATGTTTGTTAATCTAATATCAGTGAACTAGTTAGCTACTCTAATTCATGCATTAAGAACAAGTTTAAATTAAAAACCTAAAAAATTCAATCATTTCTGTAAAACATTAACAATCACACCTGGTTTTCTTGGGAAACCTAAAACCTAACTAATTAACCTTTCATACATGGCAAAGCAATCAAAAAAAATAATTGATAAAGAAGACATAATCAAGAACAATAAATAACGAAAGATATTAATATAAATAAGAGTTCATATATTTTTCCAAATACAGTGGTTCATATCTTGTCTCTCTGCAAATAAAAAATAAAAATAAGCCACAAGGATTTTATAGTCTAAAATAGAAAATAATAAAATAAGGAAAAATTAGATAGCCTTGAGGACACATGTGCAAATAATAAAAAATTTTAAAATTTATCGGCTGGTCTGTCTACCCAAGACATGTGAGTGGACCGATCGGTCAACTTTGGATCCCATTCCTTCTTCTTTTCTTACTTCTTTTATTATTTTCTTTTCTTTCTACCTTATATATATAGGGAAAATTTCCAAAAAAATCTCCAACTTCTCATTTTAGGCCAAAAAAATCTGTATTATTAAGTGATCCGTTTTAATCCTCAATTTTTAAGGTTTAGTCTATTTTAATCCTAAATTTTCGTTTACCAAGCCATTTTAGAACCATAATTATTCAACGTTAAAAAGCCTTAAACGTAGTTATTAACTACGTTAATTTAACGTTTATAAACAATTTATATCGTTAATGAACAAAAAAAAATCGAAACCCAATAAAAATCGTCGTTAGCTATTGCTCATAAAATCCGGTGAATACGAATCCTCTTCCTTTCGGCGATCTTCTTATCGGCGATATTCTTTTTGATTCAGGTAAACTTCGGCAAATATGAATCCTTGTCTTTCCGGTGATCTTCTTATCGGCGATCTTCTTTTCGACTTAGGTATGTTTTTTGGATTTATTGGTTTCCAGTGATGCTCATATTGTTTCATACCAAAGAGAGTGAACGAATAGTTCATTGCTTATTACCAGTCGAGTGGTGCTCATAATAATCTTAAATTCCTACTTAGATTTTGTGCCTTAATTGCTTTATAGAGTTCAACTTTGACCTACCTAGATCCTCACTACTGGTATGAATTCCATTCATCTCTCTCTCTTTCATGTGTTTCTGAATGTCTTGAATAAATGCAGGGACGAGAGATTCTCTTCAGAGGAACACTACGAATGGTTCCGTTATGATCCTAGATGTGAGGATCAAGTCCCTGAATGCTTCTCCAATGGTTTTGAGGTTGATGAAATGAAAATGGGGTGAATGATACTTCTAAGAGTAGCGGAATGACTCTTAGACTATATGGATTTGGCTTGTTATGTAGAAACAGATTCTGAACATAAACAAGACCAAAATGATCAAACAAGATTCAACAGAATTCTTTAGGGTTTTTAGAAATGTGTTTGATGATTTTATTGATCAATTTCGTCCATAATATAAAGAAAGAAGGCTGTACATGCACATCTTCTTGGAAATACACAAAACAATTAATACAAAAGGCTCTCATGCAAGTTTAAATGAAGTATGACTTTAAAAATGAAAATAAGGTAGAAATGGGCTCAAGTATCATCAAGAGGCTCTTGTATAAGTGTTGTGAACAAGTCTCATTATAAACCTTGTTTGAAAAACCCAATGGGACAAAACCAAACCAAGGAAAAGAGTGCAAGTCACAACACCTCTCTTGATGATTATCTAGGTTTCTTGTATCACAACTAGTGTGATTGGATTAGCACACACTAAACTTCCCGGGATAGCTTAGAGAAGTTGTTGAAGTGTAGCTTCAAGTCCAAGACTTTTATTCTCTTCTTCTTTCCTCTTGATACTTGTCCTAATGCTACAACAAGTTGTTTAGCCTTTGATCTTGTTATTTTTCCAGGTTGAAACTCCAAGGGCTCTTTATCTACAAGCTTATCCTTATCTTCAAGCTCATAAACTCCTTGATCCAAAACTGCTTTCTCAAGTTCTAGTTTAGTGCCGGTCAGGATCATATCATCCTCTCCCACTTCAAAAAGATTTGTCCTCAAATTCTATTTTCGTGCAAAACAAAGGACATAATAAGTAATATGTTTGGGAGATATGATCACACTTATCTGTGAGTTCATAATGATTGGCAAAGTCTTAGATTTCCATATTGGTTTGATTGTTCCTTTGAGCATATCTGGTTTGTTGTGTAGTTCAATGCCTATTTGAACTCCCTTCTCTTGTAAGTTGTTTTTGACAAGTCTCCTCGTTTCCAAATAAAGTTTTGGATTAAGTTAAGCTCCTGGTTTTGATGTTCTTCTTTTTCTTTCAGACTGCTCCTCAATGCTTCTCTTGGTTTCCATATAAATCCCTGCAGAAAAGAAAAAACAACCCAAAAATTAGTTAATTAAAAATCATTAAATAAACTTACAAAGATTAAGATCAAGCAAAAAGAATGGTTCAGCTGGTTGGGTGTTGTTACTGATTGATATTTTGGCATGGGAAACCATGGGAAACTGGTCTTGATGATCCATGGAGGTGTTGGTTCTGGTCTGGCTAAGGCGGACAGATTTTGAGCTGGTAAAGCTGCTAGTTTTGTCTTAGCTTGAAGTATTGGTTGTCCAAAGCCTTTTTCATCTCTAATATGGGCTAGAAGGTATGAGACTTGAGAAGTCTCTTCAAAAGTATCCTCAATTGGCTTTAGAAAGTCTCCAAGCCACCAAATAAATGTTTGGAGTTGTCTAAGTATGGAAAAATCCATATAAGACAAGTTCTTGGTGCCTTGAGTTTTAGTTGCTGTTCCAATTAGTTCTAAACTAATATGGGGTTAAACTGAACTTTGAAAAAATCCTTGTTGTAGTTGTGTCTTCAAAATTGTGTAATCTGCATCAAAACATAACAAGTGAGTATCATTCGCTTTTGGGAGTTTAAAGACTTATCTCGATGAGGTAGAGGTTTGATAGGGCATGAAGCATGAGGTGAGTATTCTTTTATCAGCATAGATGCAATCACTCCTTTACATGGCTGCTGATTCATAATTCTCATACATGGCCGCAACTTATAGTTCATGGAAAACAGAAAACAATCAAGGTAAATTGTTTCTTTATTGCTCAAAAACATAGTGGAATTATTGTGGCCTTGTCCACCAAAGTCTTGATGCTGGTTCTCCTTGAATGACTTGAACACTTGATTTTCTTTTGATGTACTTGATTTCAGAACCTCCATTAGTATTGTCTTATCCAAATTCTTGGATTTCCAAGATGAATCTCCAAAGACAAAGTCAATATGCTCTGGTTCATGATTCACATTCTATTCAAGAAATTTTATTGTCTTTATAGGTGTTGCTTCTTGATCCAAAGTAATCTGATATGGGCTTGAAACATGTTCAATCTCTGATTTTTCAGTTTGGATTTGTGTTGGCTCTTCTTGATGATTATTTGGATTGCACTTGTTGTTGTTGTACTCTTCATTTGCCCCTGTACCTTGGTTGCACTTACCTTGTGGTTCGAAGAAACACTCTTGATACTTCCTTGACTCTTCTTTCTTATTTTCTTCTCTACCCAAGTGAGCGTTAGAGTTTAACCATTGGGAAACAATGTTGATGGATCTTTGCTGCTTTTGAACTCATTTATTTTTACTATTTGAGTAACGAAGTCTTTCTTGCCTAAGTGCATCTAGTTGTATGTTAATCTTTTTCTCCATTCTTGCTGTGAAGTCTTCTACAAATTTTTGATCCATGGGACTGAGCTTGCTCATTATGTCCTCAAAAGCTGCCATTGTTCCTTGCAAAGAATACAAAACAAATAACTAGCACTTGACTTCTTTCATATAAATTCTGAATAGTTTCATCCAAGCAAATCAGCACATGATCTAATTCTCAGCAATCAAATTCTCATCTAATACAACTAGAGAACACTCTAATATGATTCTTAACACAAAACAGATCATAATTTTTTTTTTTTAAAAACAGATTTTNTGAAGTCTTCTACAAATTTTTGATCCATGGGACTGAGCTTGCTCATTATGTCCTCAAAAGCTGCCATTGTTCCTTGCAAAGAATACAAAACAAATAACTAGCACTTGACTTCTTTCATATAAATTCTGAATAGTTTCATCCAAGCAAATCAACACATGATCTAATTCTCAGCAATCAAATTCTCATCTAATACAACTAGAGAACACTCTAATATGATTCTTAACACAAAACAGATCATAAATTTTTTTTAAAAAAAACAGATTTGGATCAACATATTATCAAAAATCATAACAGTTTTCAAAACAGATTCATGCACAGATTGAGATTGTGTTCTTAATCAACTTTAGGACATTTTTGCATTAAATCCGCTTAACTATATTGATAAAACTCTTAATCATGCTTTTAATCATTCAACAAATCACTACAACAATGATCTAAACACAAACATATTCAATAAAAGATGAACAGTCAAAACATAGTGATAATGAACATATTCGTTTTTCCTAAACAACAGATCAAATCCTAGAGCAATATGGTTCGAAATCTACTCAATATTCACTTAATAACCATATAGTTCAGATTTGTGATAATCTAATCAAGTAAAAATTCAAAAGACAAAACAAAATATGAGGAGTCAAAACTGCAGAAACAGAAAAACACAACATTTTTATGGAGAATAGCTCTGATACCACTTGATATGATCCTAGGTGTGAGGATCAAGTCCCTAAATGCTTCTCCAATGGATGTAACGTCAATAAAACGAAAAAGGGGTGAATGATACTTCTAAGAGTTGCGGAATGACTCTTAGACTATCTGGATTTGACTTGTTATGTAGAAACATATTCTAAACATAAACAAGATCAAAATGATCAAACAAGATTCAAGAGAATTCTTTAGGGTTTTTAAAAAGGTGTTTGATGATTTTATTGATCAATTTTGTCCAAAATATAAAGAAAGAAGGTTGTACATGCACAGCTTTTTGGAAATACACAAAACAATTAATACAAAAGGCTCCATGCAAGTTTAAATAAAGTCTGACTTTAAAATCAAAAATAAGGTAGAAACGGGTAGAAATGGGCTTAAGTATCATCAAGAGGCTCTTGTATAAGTGTTGTGAACAAGCCTCAGTAAAAACCTTGTTTGAAAAACTCAATGGGACAAAACCAACCAAGGAAAAGAGTGCAAGTCACAACACCTCTCTTGGTGATTATATAGATTGCTTGTATCACAACCAATGTGATTGGTTTAGCACTCACTAGACTGCCCGGGATCTCTTAGAGAAGTTGTTGAAGTGTAGCTTCAAGTCCAAGACTTTTATTCTCTTCTTATTTCCTCTTGATACTTGTCCTAATGCTCCAGCAAGTTGTTTAGCCTTTGATCTTTTTATTATTTCAGGTTGAAACTCCAATGTCTCCTTATCTACAAGCTTATCCTTATCTTCAAGCTCATAAACTCCTTGATCCAAAGCTGCTTCCCCAAGTTCTAGTTTAGTGCCGGTCAGGATCATATCAGGTTCAAGGACTATTCTCATTTCAAGCATCTCATTAACTCCCAAATCAATATCTCTTCTTCTGTACATTCCTTTTTTTCTCTATCTATCTTCGTTTTTGTTAATCTCACATTGATGGATGATTGTCGAGACTCATAGCTTGATTAATTTCATTGGTGTAATGAAGGTTCTGGAATTGGGATGTGGCAATTCGCAATTGTGTGAAGAATTGTATAAGGATGGGATTGTTGATGTTACTTGCATCGATTTATCTTCTGTTGTTGTAGAGAAGATGCAGAATCGATTGTTATCAAAAGTACAAAGGTATTCGCTTATGTTGAGTACTTCCATAAGCATGAGTATAAGCCTTAATGTATGAGATTGGGTTAATGTTAGTAGGTTTTCATTTAGCTTAACCTTTTCTATGACTTTGGTTTGTAATAGTGACATTTTCTATGATTTTTGGTTTGTGAGAGTGACCTTATTTAATAAACGATATTCCTGTAATTGTCTTTCACCTGCAGCACAACATTCATTTCCTCTAAGAGGTGTTGTAGAACCGACTTAGGATCCATAGGAGCTTCACAATATTTATGACCGTAGATAATGTTTGTTACTTTTTGTAACATTTTCCAATTATGGATCAAGCAAGTTTGAATGGATGGATAATGGCTTACACATTAAAAAAACTGAAAATTCAACAAAGACACAAAATAAGTTTATGTTTAAACATAACAAAGAGACAAATAAGTTTAAACTTGGTCATAACAACAAAGACACAACTAACTTAAAGTTTGGACATAACAACAAAGAGATAATAAAAAACATCAAAACACCATAAAAATTCACATAAACCACATCAACAACTAAACCATGTTGCTTGTGATGCACTTTGGGATGGCCCTTGGGATGCACCTTGTGATGGTCCTACTTCCTACAAGTAAGAAAGTTAAATTATTTGAGTTTATAAAATTTAACAATTAAAGAAAACATAGAAACTGAAACATATCAAAACATCTTTCCTTGGTCTTCCTCTTGGTCTTTTTGGTGCATTTTCAACGCTAGGATTAGGACAAATAATTTTGTTATGTCCTTCTCTACATTTAGAGCATGTTATAACCCCTTTTTTCCCTTGACAATCTAGTCTTGTTAGAAGATGATGAAGATTCATTGACATTTTTTCTTCTATCATGGTTGCTTGGTATCCCTCTATTACCTAGTCTAAATGGTGGTGGTAGAACTGCCAAACTGTTCAATCTAGGCCAAAGTTGCATGCCTTGTACATGCTTAATCCCACGTGCAGAAGTTTGTTGCAATTTGGACGTTGTGTAATAACTAGAAACATAGTCTTCAGTTCTAAGTTTTGTAGCTATGATAACATATGCAACATGTATACTCGGAATGCAAGTTAATTTCCACTTATTACATCCACATGATCTCAAATTCATATCCACACTGTAAGCAACACCATGATAATCAATTTTATGTGAATTCCCATAAGCCATGTGATGTGATCCTAGGTGTGAGGATCAAGTCCCTGAATGCTTCTCCAATGGTTGTGTTGTTAATGAGACGAAAATGGGGGTGAATGATACTTCTAAGAGCTGCGGAATGACTCTTAGACTATCTGGATTTGGCTTGCTATGTAGAATCAGATTCAAAACATGAACAAGACCAAAATGATCAAACAAGATTCAAGAGAGAATTCTTAGGTTTTTAGAAAAGAGTTTGATGATTTTATTGATCATTTTCGTGCATAATATAAAGGCAAAGCCGTACATACACAGCTTCTTGGAAATCACAAAACAATTAAAACAAGAGGCTCCCATGCAAGTTTAAATGAAGTCTGACTTTAAAAACGAAAATAAGGTTGAAATGGATAGAAATGGGCCTAAATGTCATCAAGAGGCTCTTGTTTAAGTGTTGTGAACAAGCCTCATTAAAAACTTTGTTTGGAAAACCCAATGGGACAAAACCAAACCAAGGAAAAGAGTGCAAGTCACAACACCTCTCTTGATGATTATCTAGGTAGCTTGTATCACAACCAATGTGATTGGATTAGCACACACTAGACTGTCCGAGATAATATAAAGAAGTGGTTGAAGGGTAGATTTAAGTCCAATACTTTTATTCTCTTCTTCTTTTCTCTTAATACTTGTCCTAATACTCCAGCAAGTTATTTAGCCTTTGATCTTCTTATTATTCCAGCTTGAAACTCCAAGATCTTCTTATCAA
>OVBE01016875.1:0-10712 GCA_900406425.1 Iberis pinnata | reverse complement strand
ACCCTAATTACATAGATTTAACCTAATGGGCCACGAGCTAGACAGCCCAGCTCGTCAAGTCGGCCCATATAGCTTTCGTCTTCGAGGGCCCTTTCTCTTCGTCACGTCGGTGTCCAGCTGGGCCTTGAGTCGAAATGGGCTTTCTGGATAGGTGCTAAACCTGGTATCAACACACTCTCAAGCTAACTTCACCTTCGGATCGATCCATGCACAACCTTGGATCGATCCTACTCTCGAGCCAGCTTCAACCTTGGATCAATCCCATTCAAGCCGCCTAAAGCTTGGATCGATCTCTTTCTCACCTCGGATCGATCTCCTTTTTGGCTCGACCACAGCTCAAGCCCCGACCCGACCAACTCAAATCCGGAATGGACCTAACCCAAGACCCAAGCCAATGATTAATTTTTATCTTTTTTGCGTTTTAGGGCTTTTCTCTGAACACTATATAAGCCCTGAAACGCCTCCTTTTTAGCAAGTTCTGTTTTTGTTTTCCTTTTTAGGTTTTTTTCTTAGGTTTCTTTTTTCCTTTGTTGTTCTTGATGTTCTTGGTGTAAGAACATAATCCTTTGAGTTTTATGCTAACTACTATTTTCTTTTACTTTCATGGTTAGTTTTAGGTTGTTGTTTATCTGGTGCATGTTAATCTTCTGTTTTTCATCTTAATCTTCTGTTTTAGCTTTGATCATATTTTGGGTTTGTTACTGGTTCATTGCTGTTCTTATTTTCTGGCTTTGTGTTCTTACTGTTCTTGTTGTTCTTCATAGTTTAACCTTTGATCACCATGTTTAGCTTTGAAGTTATGACTTCTGTTTTCCCTGTTTTCATACACATGAGTAGTGAGTAGTTTCCTTAAGTTCTCGAGGATGGGGTAGACTACGGTTGATGTCCTGATCTTACCTAAGCACCTAAGCTTGTTTGCATATAGATCCCTTCTGTTTCATTGTGCTTAATGTTGGTTTCTTTCACGCCAATCGAAATCTGATCTTGGGCATTCTAGCACCCGAAAAATGTTCAATGGAATCTGATCATGGTGATTTCAGATATTTGCTCATCCTTACGTAACGCCTTAGATCCTTAGGATATGCATCTCAGCCTAAGGGGTTAGATGACTAGGGGGCTTTTTAGGTTTAGTAGGTTGGTTCTTCATGCCTTCTAGGTAGTGTACCGTTAACGGGAGTTAGGTCTGGTGATTGCTTAGGTTGATTCTATTTATCAAGGGATTGGACTTGGTTTCATATGAATCTACTGTCTAGGGATAGCTCATTGTTTGAGGTATGTTTGGTGCTTAGGTAGATTGGGATGGATCTCTGGTCGATTACCCTTTGTCCTCAGGGACTACTTTACACTTGATTTTATCTTTACATTCTCTGCTTTTTCTCTGTTTTTACCTTTTGCCCTTTTTAGTTTCTTATGCATTTTGTTTCTGTCTATGCATCTTTAGTTCCTTGCATTCTCTTTTCACTTAGGACCTGTTAGAAAATCCCCGTTTTCATATTTGCTTGACTTAGAAGCATCCATTGCATATGTTCTGTTAGTATCTCACCCATTTGGATTGAGACCTCATCTATACTACAACGCATGAGTATGGTGGGGAATTGATCTCTTGAGAAAAATCTGACTATCAAATTTCCTACACCTAGCGTCTTTCTTTAATTGCTTACAACAATTTTAAATTACTGTCTTTTTATAATCGCTTTAAATCAAACAATCTTTCTTATAATTGTCTTAGCTAGATTCGAATGTTTGACTGAGAGTTGCAGAATCTGGTCTCTGTGGGAAATCGACATTATCTATACTATAAAGATCTGTTATATGCAGTGTAGAATTGGGATTAAAACTTGAGTCTATCAACGTCCATTTGATGAATTTTCCAATCCTTTGCTACTGTCACTTGCAGCAAAGTGTGAATAATTTGAAATCTTAACCACTGGTACAAATGTCTCATCATAGTCTTTCCCTTCCACTTGATGATTTCTAAGACAAACATGTCTTGCTTTGTATCTTTCAGGTGTCTCATTGGCATTGTACTTGATTTAGAATATCCACTTGCTTCCTATAGCTTTCTTTCCTTTTGGAAGATTCTCCAAAATCCAAGTCTTATCCAATTCGAATGCATCTAATTCACTTTTCAATGCTTTTCGCCATATCTCGTCAAAAATAGATTCCTTGTAACTTCTTGGTTATTTCCCGCATATACAATAGCGAGAAACACTTGATGTCTCTGTGAAAACCCACAATTAGAAACATAACAAAAAATAGGATGAGACGTCATATCTTGGACCATTTTAGAAGCAATGAGGGTGTGTCGGGTAGATGAGACTAGTGTACTTTTTCGGATTGACCAAGAGATACATAACATAATATTTGAGGTTAACAGACGGTACGTGTTGTCATTTTCCTCTTCCAAGTGGTTCTTCCATTACTAGTTCATATTCGACAGCCGAATCCACCAACTCAGGCTCTGAAGATACATATTCATCATTGTGTGACGGATCTGCATCACTCCCCCCTTGATTGAGATGACACTAAATCACACTCCATAGAGATATATCCTGGTGACACAACTTTTGTATAATCTGTTGTATCCTCTGGTATGTCTGCATAAAGATAATGTCTCTCATCAAATGCTACATCACGTGAGAAAAAAAATTCATGGGACTCTGTCATAAAGTTTCCAATCCTTTTTCCCAAAAATATATCCTACAAGAATGCATTTTCTGCATCGTGATCCATACTTTTCTTTAGCTCGATCCATCTTTTGTGCATAACACAAACATCCAAATATTTTAATGAGAGAATAGTTTGGTACCTTCCCATACAAACATTAATACGAAGTTTTTCCTTGTAACAACTTCATCAAATTTTGATTTATCATATGCATAGTAGTAAGAACTCTCTCTCCCCAAAACCGAAACGGAAGACTGGCTTGAAACACCAAAGAACGAGAAACATCGAGAATGTGTCGGTATTTTCGTTCAACTCTATCATTTTTTAGTGTAAACGCACAAATTTTGGTGTAATAGTCATTGTTCGGTGAAGTATTTCGACAAGCCGAGGAACTCAGCTCCATCGTCACTTTAGACCTCTTTGACTTGTCGACCAAACTACCGATAAATCATGGTACAAAAATTCGGAAGGATTCTTTTAATTTCAGACTTTTAAAGCAACAGATGAACCCAAACTATCCATGAGAAATCGTTTGAGTTAGTGAGAAAATACCTAGCACCGTAAGAGGAAGAAACACTATATAGTCTCCAAAGATCGCAATGTATCAATTCAAAAAATGCAGATGAAAATCAAAAACTAAATAATGTAATGATGAAACATAAATTGGTAATTTTGCAATGATAAATGAAAAGTAAATCCTAGGTAAATATATAAAAATGAACCCAAACGGAAAATTAAACGCATATTAGTAAATAATAAATAAATCTTAAGAACGATCGAGTGAGGATAATATACTAGTGAAACTAACCAATGGAAAAATCAAACACACATTGTTAAGAGAAAAATAATGAGGATAATATACTAGTGAAATTAAACGAACCAAAAAGTAAATATTCAAGTTATCGATTGTTGAATCTAACCTACAAACGTAAACAAATGAAAGATGAAACGCAAATTGCTAATATTTTACTAAACCATGAAGACAATGTAAGATAAAATCATATTAAAAAAGTTAAACACGTATTTCTATGTTAAAACTAATATCTTAAAGATTATGTAAATGTGAATCTCTACAAAACAAAAATCATAAGACCAAAATAAAATTAAACATATTGAAAGAAAGTCATGAATTACTTGCTATCAATTTTGTAAGTAGATGGTGTTGAGTAAACAAAGTATCCATTGGGCTGAAGAAGATGATTAACCTTTTTATACAAAGTAATAATATCACATGAGATATACCATTTTATACTAATCAAGACGACATGTTGAACAATGAACTTTCTATGTTCAATTTTTTATTTGAATAATTTAATATTTTATTTAATTTTGTATTAAAATAATTAAATAGGATCAATTTGTAATTTTAAAAAGTATTAAGCAATATTAACAATAACCAAAAAGAATGACTATTTTAGAGTAAATTCAATTATATTTTAGAATTAACTTTATTTTGAAGTAAAAATGGAGTAATACATTAGAGATGCTTTGAACAATGAATCTAATATGGTAGTAAAACTGGATGAACCTTTTTAACAAAAAAAAAAAAAAAAAAAAAAAAACTAGATGAACATGCAACAACAATATTATTCAAATAAAGCCAATTTACAGACATCCAAAACACTTCTTCTTTTGAACGTTGACTAACATATGTAGAAAATTCAATTTTTGACTTCACCTTTATCAAGCAATCAAAACGTATGCAACAATAATGCATTACATAGTAAATATATGACAAAGTAAACACAAATATAACAAACTATAGAAAGCGCCAAAACCAATAATATATAAGAAAATATTCATCTACATATAAATATGACTAATTAAGAACAAATTTTCTCCAAATTTTTCAAATATAAAAAAAAAAATTATGTTCCTAATCAAAACTATGGGTGGGCAAAATATTGGAACCGAAAAACTAAAACGATCCGAATAAAAAAATAGGTTTGGAACCCAACCAAATATCTTTAAATTACCCAAATGATTTTTTTTGTCAAGAACCATAGATATTGGTTCAGAACAGAACCAAACCGAGGTAATCGATAGGAAACATATGAACCAAAAATATAAAGTAAGTGTTTATACTAAGAACCATGAATATATGTCCTTCTTACCAATATTTTAAAAAAGATCCATTATTTTTTTGTATTTTCGGTTCTTTTGGACATTTTTTGTTCTTTTGAGTATTTTTCATATTGGGTATTTTTGGTTATTTGGATATTTTTAGTTTTTTGTGTATTTTTGGTTCTTCTGGGTATTTTTGGTTCCAATATTTTAATTTTTTTGGGGGAAAATATCGGAACTGAATCGGAACCACTACAATTTCGATTCTCAAATGGTTCCAATATTTAGATCCAAACCGAATCGAACCGAACCAATATTTTAATGGTCCCTATATAGATCTTATATTGAAGAAACCGAAAAAACCGGAATCGATCCGAACCGAATCGAACTGAATACTCAAATGCCTAGCCCTAATCAAAACTTTACGCATCCATGCACTTCCTTAAGCAATTTTCGTGAGATACTCACCTAATAGTTTTAAATATGATAATCATTTTGTAAGTTAATTTGGTCTAACATAAACGATCTTTCTCTCTAGGTAACAATCATTTATCGTTATCATTAAAATTAAATGATTGGCGAATATTAAGGTTGTATTTTTATTTTGATATGATTTAACACGGATACCTTATTATTTAATAAGAAAAGATAGATAATTATATAAGATATACTACATCATAAATATAAATATAAACCAGAAAAGTAAATATAAAGTTTTTGATCCTTGTGATAAGATATAGTTGGTTTGGCATCTTTTATAATCTTCTTTAGCTTATCGAGGTACATAAGCCTCACACAGGGCCGGTTCTGAGATTTAAAAAATTTGCAAAGGCCGCAATCGACAACGAAAAAATAGGCCGAATTTATATAATTTTTTAAAAAACGGGTTGTCTTCTTAACAAAAATTTTTTAACTAAAAAAAGGGCCGCAAACTAATGCTTGCTCTGCTTGTGCTCAAGAACGGTTCTGGCTTCACATGACTTAATCTCCCAATACTCCAAATCCACTTCGAACATGATCGTTTCTCCAGGCGGCAGCTTCTTTAAGGCATGTTTCTTTTTTTTTTCAGTATCACAAGAATCACATTTCATTATTTTCATAATCTTCGCCGTACCAAAAATTTCATCAGCAAATTCATAATCTTTTAACCTATAAATGAAAAAATTAAAATATAATTAGTCACATTAACTTATTTTAATCAAAATTATTATTAAAAAAATTAGCAATAAAATATACATAAAGAAGTTATATATTTCAAATGGAAAGTATGTTGCAAATTCGCATTTTTTGGTGCAGATTCTGCTTCTTTTGATACAAACATTGTTGTATTGGTTCTTGAGGCTTCCGTCAAAATTCTTTTCATTTATTTATAAATTTTGATATTATATATTAAGCAAGTGAAAGATGTGTAAAAAGACATTATGATAGAAGTATGTATAGTTAAATTTAGCAAAATAGGGTCAAAAAATTTGTCATATTTCCAACGAATAGGATGCATATACCTAAAAGTAGAAGGTTTTTTTTTTTGTATCCGTTCTACTTTTTCTTTGAATTCAACAATAAAACTATATATTAATTCTTGTAATTATGCTATAGGTAAACCAAAACTATTTGATGAATTCCTTGAAAAGCCATCAAAAGAAATTCAAATAAAAAATATCGCACATTTTCAAAAGTTCCAAAAAGAACACACTCTCAAATGTTCCAAAATAACACAAAAGCAAATTTTAAAGGTCTAAAATTAAAAATAGTTGGTTTGAGTTCACTAAATAGAGTTTAGGATTTAGTTTTGAAGGAGTCGGATTTGGTCTTAGTGTTTTAGGGTTTAAATTTAAAATTTTAAATCTATTTCATATTTTGTAATATTTTTGAAATAAACCTAATTTTGTGATATTTTTGAGAATTCGCCAAAAATAGCTTTATTCACATGAGTAATTGAGAAATATCTACTGTGTTACCAATTAACAAGTTTAAGTTCAAAGAAATATTTTAATTATATTTAGATCTCATAATGTGAGAATATCAAACCATATAATGATCGGGGAGAATATTGCACAAACACAATCTACTCTTTTATCTTTTTAATTCTTATTAATTTCGAAAGTTTCAATTCTCATATATTTATGAAAGGGTTTATGTTATTTTTTAGAATAATTGGAAAGATTAGAAAAATCGAAATCCAAGCTCAGATATAAAATACACTAAATTTTAGGAAATTCTCAAAAATATCATCAAGAATAAGGTTTATTGCAAAAATACCACACTCCCAAAAGTTCCAATAATACCACGTATTTTTCCAAAAATACCACAAAAATGTTTTTTTTTCCAAAAATACCGCAAAATTTGGAATAATTTTAAAACTTCAAATTTAAACCCTAAAACCCCAAAACCAAACCCTACTCCCTTCAAAATTAAACCATATACTCTATTTAGTGAACCAAAACCCAAAATTGTAAATTCTAAGCCCTTAAAATTAACTTTTTATGTTTGTGGTAATTTTGGAACATTTAGGAGTGTGTGATAATTTTGTGACTTTTAGGAGTGTGTGGTATTTTTGGAATTTGAACTTCTTTTAATGATATTTTAAGGAATTGCTCTAAATATTATTTTATCACTTCAACTTTTACATAATTTCAAATTTGAAACATCTTTCAAAATTAGGATTTAAATTTTAAAACCNCCCCCCCCCCCCCTCCTTTCAAAACTCAACCATAAACTCTGTTTAATGAACCCAAACTCAAAAATTTGAATTCTAAATCTTTAAAATTCAATTTTTAGGTTTGTGGTATATTTGAAATATTTGGGAGTGCGTGGTATTTTTGGAACTTTTGGAAGTGTGATATTTTTGAAATTTAAACTTTTTTTGATAGTATTTTGAGGAATTCCTCTTAAATGTTTTATATTTTATTGAATCTTTATTAATAAATTTTGCTTATATTTACACAAACAATTTACTTTTGTCATCAATAAATTTTACTTTTATTCTCAATAACAAAAATTATTGTACTCAAGATAAAAAAAAAGTTTGGAGATAGTAAAGTGGGTTCAAAACTCTATGCTGAGTAAATTATGTCTCTTAATTCGTTTCATGTATTAATTTGGTGGTCCATTTTTTTCTTTGAAGCTTCAACAATCTTAGAAATGATCATTATATATATAATACTTATACAACTTTTAAGTCACACTAACATAACTTTATTAATTTGAGAATTTTTCAAAGCACAGTTTTAAAAATTTACTGAACAAACAAAATCATTAGTTATAAAAAGGTAAAAAAGAAAGAATTGACAAGAAAAAAAAAAAATAAGTACGAAAACCAGAGTCTCTCTGACATATATAAATTGCTATGTTTTGAATTGCAAGAAGCCTCGGTTATCCATATAACTTCACCTTTATGCATGTGCAAAGATATGTCACTAATATTGTCGAGAGGTCATAGCAACATTAGCTAGACAACAGTCTTCAAATTATGTTATATCATGGAACACTTTTTAATTTTCCATGTTTAACATGTAGTTTTATGATTAAAGAAAATATTCCTTATTTATGCATAGTCTTGTGATTTTTTCTTCCCGAGAATACAAGACATGTCTTTCTTAATTTCCTATTAAAAAAACATGTATTTCTTGATTTTATATTTCAAAACTGAAAATTCTAGTTTTGTTTTGTTATGTTAATTCTAAACCAAAACGGATTAATTCAGTAACTCAAACCCCATAAATATAAAAAATTGACTTATAATCCAAGTGGCCATATGCCATCTCTATTCTTGTAAGAAGATAGAAATACAGTAGAGATGACATACATTAGGCCACATTTTCCATATTTTTAATTTGAATGTATATATATGACTGGACCTAGATATTTATATTGATGTTAAAGATGAAGCAATATTTATCCAGATACATAAACGAACTAGTATAAATATAAAGGAAAAACATAATTAAAAGTACATAATAATAATAAAAAATAGGAAAAAACATAATTAAATATACTTAAAAATATAACACACATAATTAAAAGAAACATAGATAAATAAGTACATAATTGAAGATAAAAAAACATGAAAAGAAAAAGTAAATAATTAAAAACATAAATAATCAGAAGAAAAAAAACATGCACAAAATATCAAAAGTGCATAATTAAATGGAGAACATGGATCACCTTCTACGGGTGTGTCCAACGGCAGCCCATAGTGAGAATTTGACTCCCGTTTTATTTGATTGGTATGTTTCATTCGGAAATCTCACGATACTATAGTTTACCATGGAAAGAGTGACATCTCCCCTGATATAGTAATCCTAGCACAAGGAGAATCCTGAGAGTGAGTTTAGAAAATGTAAGTCATATGAGTACCACTTACCATCAGTTGATACGGAGGTTACTCTTATGCCACCACGTTTGGTTAGATACCCTAGTGGTTTTTAATATTGATGGATCGTGGAAACATGATTATCTTGTGTGTGGAGAAGGATGGTTACTACAGCTGCACGATGGCAGTGTGGATATTCTAAGCATGAAGGGTCTCTACTGATGTCTATCACCCTTACATACAGAATTGCACAGCCTAATATGGGCAATGGCGGCCCTCCAATACTCTAGTCTCTTAATCACTGACTCAGTTGAGTTGATATATATGATATCTACATCAACTGAATGGCCGGTTTTCACAGCTAAACTGGATATGTTTTCCAAGATCAAAAATTCATCACCCCAACTTTAAGCTGGTCCAACAACAACGGATGAGAAAGTCAATGGCAGATTTGTTGGCGAAGAAACCAAGGAACATAGATGTATGTTTCTCTTTTGTGGGTACTTGTTTACCTTATTAATGTGTAGATTCTCTCGATGTTTTTACATAAACAATAAATAAAGATGTTTTTACATAACCAATAAATAAAGATGTTTTTACATAACCAATAAATAAAAAAGTACGTTCTTTTGTGAAAAAACATAATTACATTAACATACATAACAATACTAATCATAGTCTACAGAATAGTTTAAAGGAATAGAGTATGTATCTTTTTGAAAATATTCTTAATGTATCTTAAAATATGGAATGAACAACTTTTGTTTGTTCGTGAAGCATCTCAATTCTGAATTGGGTTAACTCGATGACACGAAAAATTTAGGAGAATGTTTGATCGATCTCATCTCGTTATTATTGCTTGGTTGCAAAGATTCGTTGTATGAGACATCATATATGTTTCTTAAGTTTGTTGGAGTCATTGTGATCCAAGGATATGTCCTATGCATAACTTGATGGTAGATAATAATGCATGTCTATTGAATCAAGATTTAACAAGTAGGTTTAATCTTTGATCTTGTGGGCAAGCTAGATGATCTTAAGAGAAATTTTATATATCATTAAGAGAGAAATTACATGAGTATTTATACTAGTAACATATGCCTAAAATCCTAATTACATGTTTAGAATTAATGGGCTTTTAAAAGATAGGCCCAGCTCGTCTTCGGGCTCTTAGGTCGTCGCCCACCTGGGCCTTTAGCCAAAATGGGCTTTAGCTTGGGTGCTAAACCTGGTATCAACAGTTAGTCCCCCCAGGTCGGCGGTTGTGTAGCAAATCGTTGGTCGAGCTTGATAAATAAAATTTTATTTAGTTTGAAGTGCATTTAATGCTTTTATAGTCTTTTGCAAATCATTTTCGTAAGGGAAACCTCAAGCATCACATCTATACCCAGATTCCCACGCGCAATGATGCTTCTTCTCGGTAACAGCCATCTTACAAGGGTATAAATACCCCTCTGTGTATTCATTCTTACACTTCACTTTTTCCAGAAATTTCTCCGCATGTACAAACGCTCTCTGATGACTATGAATCTTCATGAATTTTACTTATCAATTAGCATCAATTCTGAGGTCTAAAAGCGTGCATACATCACATTTATGGTCGATATCATTTAGTTTAGTGTTTTTAGGACATTTGCATTAGAATTTGCATATGCACGCATTTTGGAGG
>OVBE01016874.1:0-10712 GCA_900406425.1 Iberis pinnata | reverse complement strand
AAAAGTAAAAATCAAGGGAAATATCTAGGATATTTTTCCCACCAAAAGCAAAAAAAAGTATGACTCACAAATTTCGTCTTTGATCCGGAAAAAGTAAAATCAACACCAGGAAACAGTTTTTCGCGGGATCTCTACCATAAAACGGACCAACCTTACCGGGATTCTAACTACATCCATCAAAACTCATTAAAAAAATGATGAAGTAGCTCTAGGGAGGAGAAGAAGCAAATACCTTGTGATGGTCTTCAGTAAGAGCAATGAGGTCTCCCTGGCAAAAGTGAAGTTGGAGCTTTTGCACGGAAATCGAGAGGAGCGCTGGAGCAAAAGTGAGAAACCACGTGGTCTCACTGCTTCATATAATAGAACGGAGGAGTGAATCAAGGGATACTGATTTCGGAATCATGATCTCCAATCCACCACCGAATCCGCCCCAATCCTCTCCCGACGATCATTAAATCTCATGACGGCGGGAAATCAGCGATTCCACCAAAGGAAAGTTTCCTTCAGTGGAATGGGGGGAAAAATTTGGGCACACTAATTGACCCGGATCCATTAGTGGGCTCGGGTCGAATTACGCGGTGGGCGGAGGAAGCTCAGCACGCGGTGCGCGCAGTGAGCAGAGGAAGCTCAGCGCGCGGAGCACGCAGTGAGTAGAGGAAGCTCAACGCACGGAGCACGCAGTGAGAAGAGGAAGCCCAGCGCGCGGAGCGCTCAGTGAGAGGAGGAAGCTCAGCGCGCGGGATGTGGAGTTCACGGTGAGTGAAGAGGGCTCAATGCATAACAAGCTATTCGAGGCCCGTGAGAGGAAGAAATGGATAATGGGCTGGTAAAGCCCATCACGAGCAGAACTCTATGCGGATCGTCTTAGTGTGCTGCGAAGCCCAGTTCGCTGGGCTCCAGAGAAGCGGGTAAGCCGGCTGTTACGAGGAGTTTGAAAGGGGTAACGGCAGATCAAGAGCATTAAAAACGCATTAAAGGGGATTTGACAGGGGGGAGCCGCGAATGGGGTCCTATAAGAGGTCTAGGTAGAGGTCCGGAGTGCGAACCGAAAATCTTGTGTAAAACTTTGCTATTGCTTAAGAGAAACTTGTAAACACTTAAG
This sequence comes from Iberis pinnata, assembly GCA_900406425.1. Taxonomy (NCBI): domain Eukaryota; kingdom Viridiplantae; phylum Streptophyta; class Magnoliopsida; order Brassicales; family Brassicaceae; genus Iberis; species Iberis pinnata. The sequence goes on along the minus strand of OVBE01016874.1, from coordinate 9,610 downwards.
AAATTCTAATAAAGATTACACTTTCGTTCATACATTTTAATCAAATCGGGTGTGAGGAAAATCTTGCTCTCACAAACGTGTGTCTAAAAACATCCTGATTATTCGTACGCAAACATGATTCATGCTGTTTGTAAACAATAATCGGGACCAAAACGTTTGTCCGAAGATTGCGATTTACTTGTTGTTGTTCCGATACATAGCTGTCGAGGTTTTTCGTATTCCTCAGACATCAATTTTGAGTACGCTAGTTTTGGATCCAACATCGGACGTAAGTGGACCATATTGTCTCGTTAAAACCTTAATGATAGGAAAATCTGATGGGAAAAAACCTTCCTGACTAAGGACAAAAAAGTGCAGAGATGACCGTTTAGTGATTCTACAATTGTTGTCTGATTCTTCCGAAACCTATTCTTTATGGTCTTTTGGAAGTATTGCAGCTTGTTACTTTGATCGGGATGATACGACTAGTACAGTTTGATATTCGAATCGTGTGATTAATATTTCAGTGACGATTTTTAGACATCGATTTCGACGTAACCATTTTTGACCCCAACAACGAACGAGTCATTGCTAGTTGTCCATCCACTTTTAGATCATTAACTAAATATCTGAATGACACAACACTAACAATATTTGTTTAATTTGATTAGCAAACAGAGACAAAAAAAAAATGGAGAGAAAAAGGACCTGGCTTCTTGGAGACGAAGCCACCTTTGCTCTCGACAAGATCTCTCTCCTTCTCTGGTTCATGATCAACTGTCACCTATAATTTTGTTACAAATTCAATTGTTTGAAGTTTTATATAGTATATAGGTTATATTGTATGCTTTAAACAAGTTTGAGTTTTAGGAACTAATTTTTACAGTTTTATAACTTTAAGTATAAAACTGTATATTTAAATTTATTATAAATACGTTTGACTTATAAACTTAATCTGTTAAGAGGTATAATGTTGAGATACAATCTATAATTTTCAAAATGGTTTTGTGGTGAAAACTAGAGAAAGAGGTGATGAGTCGGATGTTGAAAATATAGGAAACAAGTTTGATATGTAAACAAGACGTAGAGATTAGAACTATTTATTATTATTTTAATATTTATAGTATGATCGTTATTAAATAATCATTATAATTTATAACTAGAGTTATAAAACCTTTTAAATATCTATAAACAAGTTTATAAAATGTTTTATAACTTCTGTATACAACCGTATAAACATATTTTCTCACGTCTTTTTAGCACAGACTAGCTCCACAAAATAAAGGCATAGAAGATCGAAGTGCAGATACTTATTTTTCTCTAGCAACTCTTTGAGCAAATTTTGTTTACATACTTTTAATACAATTTTATTTATAAATTAATATGTTTATCGTGACAAGAGTACTATATTCATCACTTTTATGTTTGTTTCGGGTCAAAATCAGTTCAAGTTTATGATTTAAGCATGTTTAAGATTATTTACCAAACGTTGACATTATACCATTTTTAATCTTTAGCTGAGAAAAAATTCAGCTCTTTCTAGCGAATTACAATAACCGACGTATAGACCTTAATTCCAACATAGAAACTAAATATGAGGTTTGTATAGCCGAGCTCGAGCTGTTGTTATTTTATTCGAAATTTATTTTAAATCTATCGACTTTAGTTTTCAATCTCATTTGATGATAAATTAGGTTCTATTTATGTCAAAAGAGAAATTAAGGATTCAAGGTTATTAGAAATATCTTGATTTTTACTATATTAGCTTCATACACAAATAGAAATATAGAATATACTCTATTTTTTTTTTTGTTCTTTTTAAATTATCTTCCACTTTTGACTCTTCATTCCTAGGTTTCAAAAACAATAATGATTATTTAGATTTTTATCAGATTCCATCTCATTGATGTGGTTATAAATTAGGATTTACTTTATATGAAATTTTGAGTTCATATTTGTACAATTTTATAATTGCTTTTGTTAAACCTTACGAGTTTTATATTTTTTTAGTGTAGGAATGATTGAATTATATTATGTTTGTGGTGTTTGGAAATTTATTCAAATACCAAATGGGATTTTATAATTGATGGGAGCGAGGAAGTTTACTTAGTGAAATAGATGAAAACATCACCTCTAATGATTTGGTTGCAGTAGCATTGGAGGATTTTGGAATAGATTCTGAAGGTAGTTATGTGAAACTAAGTTTTGGTTTACCAGCAATTTTCATTTCTACTACCAATCAACTTCCTCCTACCTTTATATAAGAAATGATTGTCAAGTTAAATCTTTTATAAACAAGTTTCATTCAAGTGGAGAGGTTATAAAATTATATGTTACGGAGGAGAAAAATAATACGATCTCCCATGATAAGGTACATATGTTTAATAAAATTTTATACTTTTTAGTTTATAAAGATGCTACATATTACATTGTGTAATCTTTTTTAAAAACAAAAATTATGTAGATAGATTTAAATGTTGATGTAGATGATACATCAAAATCATGTTGGGAATGAGGTATTTTAACAATATATACTATATATTTAGTTTGTTGTATAAAATTGTGTTAAATATCCTTCTTATAAAAATATTTTTTATGTTTATGAAGTAGTTTATAAAGTTAAATACGAAAGTTTACATGTTAATTCACTATTTTTATAAATGTTTATAAAATTACATAATAAAGTTACACGTATTTATAAAAGTATAAAATTTTATATAGTCAAATAATAAAAGTACATGCTTATGACAATGAAGTTTAGTATGTTGTAAAATAGTGTTATATATATTTCTTATAAAAATAAGTTTACAAGGATTTATAATACAACTTATGAATCCTTATATCCGACATGAAAATTATAAAAATTGATAGGTTACAATGTTTCTAGCTAAAGTTGGTTTATAGTTTTTTAAATAAGTTATATTTTATTTTACGAAATAATGAAACATGTTAATTATCTATTGGTATAAGGCTTTGTAACACAACTTATAAAACCTAAATAAAAGTTATTAATTTGATATGTTACATTGTTTCCAACTAGATAGATAGAAACATTTGACTCGCCAGATTTGGATATGATTTTATTGAAATCAACATCGATCAACATTGTGGCATACATAGAGGGGCTAGCCACTAAGTCCTCTAATAAAACTTTTCAATCAACTAGAAAGTTTAATGTCTTTAAATCCTTCTAGAAAATCTATATACGGAAAAAGTGTCAATGATTATAGTTGTTCACTATGCTCCAACTTTGCAAAGACAAAAAAAAATCCTCTTAAACCCATATTTCTAAGAGACAACCAAAACTTTGATTTGTTGCACGTACTTATATCTAACTATATTATTTTTGTGTATATTACTGGATCTCTTTGTATTTCACGCAAATAATGATGTCATTTAAATTATTGATTTCTAGAGGAAGCATAGTTTAGTCGCACACTCTATCAATTTATGTCTACCACTAATTCAACATGAGCACCACCTAGTTTCTCTATATTCTAAGTTATGTCTTGTAATTTAGATCCTCCCTCACAACCACCACACCTTAATTTCAGGTGCACACTCTATCACTTTATGTCCCATTAGGAACATGCTAGACATATTGGTGGTATCCAAGGATAAGGAATCGAAATAACCTATTTTGTCCTTTACACATATCTTCTTTGGAAACGGCTTGTCTAAGTCGACAACAATGAAAAGACTTGCTACATCTAGATATGTACAGTGCTTAGTGTTGAGATGAAACTTATTTATGTCTCCATTGATTTAACATAAAATATACACCCCATATGAGAGAACAAAAAGTCTCAAACGCTATGTAAATCCACCTAAATGCGCATCAAAGAGAGGTTGTGTCGAGAAAAATCAACCGATGGACACCACTTTTAACAACCATTAATACATCAGCAATGTGGAAATAGTTCTATCGCATAACCCATCATTTCATGGATGAATGTCATGTTTCTAATTTAGCGTGAATCTTAACTTGTGTGAAAGGTTCCAGATTCTATTAATAGTTGTGTGCACATTGCCAAATGTGGAGTGCCTCACCAATTAGGTAATCAAAAACATAGTTTGTCTAGAGAGGTTTTGGAATTTTTGAAAAATTGGCATGAAAATGAGACCTATACCACACCATTTATGACATTAAAAACAAGAACTTCAAATTGTTAGTTTTGATATCCACTATGATAGAGTTGTAGAAAATTCGGAGAAAAAAACTAAAATTGTGTGAATAATTGAGATAACTCGTGAGAATTTATCTATAGATTTTCCTCTCATATGAAAATTTGAAATTTTATATAAGTTTATTGTTGTTTGGTGTATTTTGCATTCACACTAATCTATAACAACGAAAGATTTTGTGTGATTTTAACATGCAAAATATGTTAAATAAAAATAACATATGAAATTGCATAAAAAAACAAACATTTTGATGTGATAACGATTTTGATTTCTTATCTTGCTCAAATTTTGTGGAATACATGTCTTATGTATTAGTTTATTTATAAGAAAAAATTAAATCAATTGTATAACTACATGGAAAGCAACATTTTTATGTTATTCAATAAATAGTTACACAATGATGTTATATGATTTTACCTAACCATTTCATCATTTGGATAGAAATTATATTTTTTATTTAATTTCTTTTTTATTTTCATTAAAATATATCATTACAATCATGATTTCTAGAAAATATAATATATATTTGGTGGAAATAAATTGTTTGACATATTATGTGGTATATTTTAATCTAGCAATATTATAATTTTAAAAAGAAAATAATTCAAAATTGAGAATATGCCAAACCAAATAGAAATGTTGTGTTGTAAAATCAATAGTAAGAAATAATCCAACAACACATCTAATACATCAATTGTTTTATAAAAATTACGAACAATAAAGCTACTAAGTGAACTTAAATAGTTTCTTATGGTCGGGAGAGAAAAAACGACCTCTCTCTAACCTCTCTCTATAACAAAAAATCTCTCTCTGTTTGCTTCATCTGCCGCTTTTGTCTCTTCCGCCGGCGTCCGACATTAGGCCAGCGCTGTGCTTTTTATTTCTTTTGTCTTTGTTTCTCTTTTGGCGGTTAAATCTACCTTGTTCTCCTCTTCTCCTCTTCTCTTTTCCCGTCTTCTTGTCTCACTCACCTTGGATCCTTGGAAGGGGCGCCGATGTTGTGGACTTGTTTCTTAGTGGACAAAATATTCATGCATGCAACGGCTATTGTGAAGATGGATCGGTTTGGTCTATTCTCAGATCTGGTTCGTTGCGGCGTGTTTCCTGGGCTCGATGTTCACTCCGGTTTCTTTTGGTGGATGGTGGCGGTCGACTCTGCTCAACTTCTGCTTGCATGCACGGCCTTCTTCGTCGTGACGGTGATGTAGTCAAAGCTTGGTTCTGGTGGCCATGGAGTTTTCCGGGTGTTGATGCTCAGACGTTGACGGCGAAGGAAGATGTAGGTTTGGTGTCGAGACCTAGGGAAGATTTGCAATTGGGCTTAGAAATGGGCTTTTGTTTAGGAGATTACACTTTTGATAAGCTCATTTCTTATTTTGTTTGGTCCACTAATCCTCTTTTCTTTTGTCCAGTTTGTAAATTTCCTAGTTTGTTTAGTTGTGTTGTATTAGGTATTAATAACGTCAACGGTCTTGTATTTCATTTTAGGGAGCAGCCTCTTAGGGACTGCCTAGTCCTCACCTCTCCCATATCGGCTCTTAGTCGATTAGTTGGGAATATTATGGACTAGAAGACATCCTGATAAGGGACATAATTTCCTCTTTAATTGGAGCATTAGCTTATTTTCGTTATATATTTAATAGTTCTAAGTTCATCACCCAATATGGGTCACTAACTTCCCCATGGTGGGATTGGTTGTACCTCTTGTGGATTTGTTTCCTTTAATTAATGGATTACAGTTGACAAAAAAAATAGTTTCTTATGGTCGAGAAGTCAATAATATATTATCCATTGACTTCAATTGTTATATAGAGCCTTCATCCTGAGAAACGCCACAAAAGTGCAAAACAATATTAACTTTTATCATAAAAGACAAAAGTTAGATGTATATACGAATAAATATACATATCTGCATAGGTTATATGGAGAAAACGATCACTTTGCAAGACATTTTGTGCTTAGGTTCTAAGTGCTCTATTATCTCTTTTGATTATACATCTAGAAATAACTTAAGTTTAGTTAATAATATGGCTGTAGCGGTTAGGAGATGTTATTCCCCCTATATTGTCAAACTCTTTAGTTAAATTAATATTATGGCGACAAAAAATATATAAATGGAGAAAACGAAGCTTAACAATTTAAAAAATATATAGTTGCTTCTTATGAAGAGCAGAAGGACCACAATGAAAAAAATGCATTCTGCAACACAATTCGGAACCGTAGGATGTTTTGCACACAAATTATGAGAGTTTTACACACGTTTCATGATTCCAACCAACACCATCATCATCATGATCACCATTGTCATTCTTTTCTTTTAAAGTTGTTTGATTGGATTTTAAAATAAAATGATTTTTTTATTTATAGTTGTGCACATACGTAAAAATAATAGTACTTAATTCTCAGTCACAAAAATCGTATATAGTAAGTTGACCAAACCTTATTTTGTAATTCAGTTTATATACAATGTTTTAATATATTTTTAAAAAATATATTATACCTTTTAAAAGATATACATGACATATATTAAAAATATATGGAACATGGTATTACCAAATATACCATGTTGATCAAACCCTATTTTATAGCTAGTCGTGATCTACTTAATATTTAATAAACTTAATTTTGTAATGAAATTTATCATTCATAAAAACGAATATATTGTAATGAAAAAAGTTGTTAAATAGATTTCAAAAATATTTAATATATATTTAAAAAAAGTAAAAATAATATTAATTAAAACCTTAAAAAGCGTCACAAACCACTATAGAAATATACTATGGAAAAACATCTAATCGAAAAAGAGAACACATACTCTTCGATTTTAGTTGGGATAGCTTCGTCGATGGAAAAGATGAAGAATGCCAGCGGAAACAAGAGAAAGCAAGATCTTCATCGCATGAAGGTAATAATTAGGTACCTTGTCAGATAGTCAAACAACCATCCATCATATATACACGAAATGTGATATTATTAAACGACTAATAACCAACATTATTTGGATAAAGCTTTAAGACCCTCCAACTGATCAAAGAGAGTGTATCGACAAAAGTATTTTTCCGTTAAGAGGAACTTTCATCCCACGCAATATTGCCGACAAATTTGGCAAAACAAATAAAACTATTTTCTTTGACATCAAAAATCAGACAAATGAGATTGTTGCATAGCTTTGGATCAGTTTGTACGCTTGCATAATCCATGAATTTGGATTTTTTAATTGGTTTTATCGACCACATATAAATTATGTAATATAAAAGTTTTCAAGGGTTTATAATACAACTTATACATCCTTATAGTTTTTTTTGTAAATAAGTTATACTTAATTTGCTTTATGAAATAAGGAACCATATTAATTATCTATTTGTATAAGGCTTTGTAACATAACTTATAAAACCTAATGAAAGTTATTAATTTTTTATGTTACATTGTTTCCAACTAGATAGATAGAACCACTTGACTCGCAAGATATGGATATGACTTTATTGAAATCACCATCGATCAAGCTTATGCAATACATAGAGGGGCTAGCCACTAAATCCTCCAATAAAACTTCTCAATCAGCTAGAAAGTTTAATGCCATTAAATCCTTCTAGTAGATCCATATACGGACAAAGTGGCAATGATTATAGTTTTTCACTATTATCCAACTTTGCGAAGCCTAAAAATTTTCCTCTTAAACCCATTTTTCTAAAAGACAACCAAAATTTTGATTTGTTGCACGTACTTTATATTTAACTATATATATTTTATTGGATCCCCTTTTATTTCACGCAAATAATGATTTCATTTAAATTAATGCTTTCTTGAGAAAGCTTAACTTAGTCGCACACTCTTATCAATTTATGTCCTCCACTAATTCAACATGAGTACCACCTAGTTTCTCAATATTCCAAGTTATGACTTGTAATTTAGATCCACCCCCGCAACCACCACACATTGAAGTTTAGGCACACAATATATCACTTTATGTCCCATTAGGAACATGCTAGACATATTGGTGGTATCCAAGGATAAGAAACCGAAATAACCATATTTTTTCCTTTACACATATATTCTTTGGAAACGGCTTGTCTAAGTCGACAACAACGAAAAGACTTGCTACGTCTAGAAATGTACAATGCTTAGTGTTGAGATGAAACTTATTTATGTCTCCATTGATTAATAATAAAAAGGAGTATATTGATCGGGCATCCTTGGCCCGATCGCACATCACTTGCCCGATCGATCCCGGAATCCGGATAGAAATCAGAGCCAAATGCCCAATCAGACACTACTTGCTCGATCGAGCAAACAAGCCTGGAACCAAAAATTCAACCAATGACCTATAAGCCAAGAATTCCATACCCAGTGCCACCTACAAAACCCAGTTCAGAGTTTGAATATGGTGAGATGATTGGGAAGCCACCTAATTCTCTTCGGAAGCTTCATAAGATACAAGATCCAGGGGAATTCTTAGTTCCCTGTTCGATAAATGGGATAAATTCACATATTCTCTTTGTGATACTGAAGCTAATGTGAGCGTTATGTCGATGAATGTTGCAGAACGATTGGGACTATCAGGTATCAAACCATCTCACATGACTTTCAAGCTTGCTAATGATTCTACTGTCTCTTCCAGTGGCTTTATCTCAGATCTATTGGTACAAGTTGGAAATTTCCTGGTCCCTGTTGATTTCCACATCTTGGAGATGAATGAGCATCCACATGAGCCTTTGATTCTCGGGAGACCCTTTCTTGCAATCGTAGGAGATGTTGTTGATTTACCCAATCGGCGTATATCTCTGAAGAACATCAAGAAACGGGTTTTCTATCTAGCGTTTCCTTCAAAAGGGATTGTCAGGCTAACTGTGGTGAAAGAGGAGGAGATGAATGATGGATTTCATAATGAACCAATTCCTAAGTGTGTAATTGTTGAAGCCTTACACAAAGAGCCTCAAATCTCAGCAAGGAATTGCAATCCAAAGGTTAAGGAGAAGGTGAAAGTGCAACCAAAGAAGGTAAAGAAAGAGTCTCAAGTGGCTTTGATCCCTCAAGCACTAGTTAGGGATACAATTGAGTATAAGTTAAAAAGCAAGAGGTTCTCAAGCCCTTCTCAAAGTTTAGAGTTTTACTCACCCCGGAATTCAAAGAGAAAGGGATTGATATTGCAAATGATGTGATGGGTAAGATTCTGAAGCTGAAGATGTCTGGATTTGATGTTTGTTATGGAACATCGCTGGATGTTGATTCCAATTCCACCTAGAGGTAAGCGCCTTCAAGCTAAGTGACATTAAACAAAGCGCTAAGTGGGAGGCAATCCACTATATTTAGAGTCTAGTTTAGTTGTTTTTCAATTTAGAGTCTGTCCTAACTTACTTATTTTTAGTTTTGAGTCTTAAGTGTTTCAAGCTATTACTGGTGAATATTCTTCAAGGACGTTCCGGGTTATCTCTTATCTAATCTCATT
>OVBE01016873.1:0-10712 GCA_900406425.1 Iberis pinnata | reverse complement strand
AATGAGAAGGCAGACGCAGCTGGTCTCTCTGAGTGCTTCTATCATGCCCTATTAAAACAGCCACATTAAAACATTAGGGAAACAAAAAAGGAAATACTGGCTAGATACTAACACGATTCTATAAACTATTGACACAGAAATGCATCATAAGAAACTATTGGGACATATATACACTGATGAACCATGTGGAGCAGGAAGACGCACACAACATATGACGGATTTAAGATCCTAGCAAATACAGCCGGTTTCCAATCTCTGGAAATGGATGACGCGTCACATGAACAAAAACCTTGCCAGTTAGATAGAATATAGGACCCTGTCCAGTGTCGCCAGGCTACTTTACCCAGGACCGGTCCAACAAAAATAGTGGTCCTAATCGAAAGAATAAAGTGGCTTATCATTGAAAGAAAATTTCGAACTAAAAAACGAACAACAACTAAAAAAAAACGTTAAAAACGACAAATCCGATAAGAAGAAAAAACTAATTATGAAAAACAGTCTTTCTTGCATATATTGTGGGTTTATAATTATTTTCTATGTGGTCCAAAGACCTATAACTCTCATAAGTATGTGGCCCAAATTTTTCCCCAAAAAAGTGTGGCCCTAAGCCTTGGCTTAGCCCGCTTATGCCATGGGCCGGGCCTGACTTTACCTTATGCCACTGGATTTTCCACAAAGGTGTGGGCAATTGACTTAATCGAAATATTGTTTCTCTCTAAAAGTCCTTCTAAAAAAAATAAGGCTTATATTTCTCCTTTTGCATGGAAAAGCAGGTAGTTCGGCTTCTGTATACACTCTGGTGATGGAATATTGGCACTAGGCTCTAATTAGTAGTTAGAGACTCTGGAAGTGGGAAAACAATAAGGAGAACCCTAGTGGAAATGTAAGCATAAAAGAGAATTAGAGAGACCTCAATGCATGCTATGTGCGGTTTTATTTAAGTAATCTTTATCATGCATGCAACCACTATTGTTGCTCCTCAGCATTGGCAACCGAACAGTGGTTTTCTCATAAAAACGATGTCTCTGGTGCAAACCTTNGGCCCCCCCCCCCCCCCCAGCATCGGTCTCTCTAAGAACGACCTATATATCAAATCGGTTGCTGGAAGAAAAGCCTCGTTGTTCAACATGACTGATTTTAAGGTACAAAATTATATTAAAAAGGCTACTAGAGCCACAAACTGTACCTGAATCTCAGACTAAATTTCTTTGGTGATTCTAATTTCTAAAGGAACTCATTAGCCTTATAGGTGATGGTAACATTCATGGTGAGGACGATAACATCATTGCCATCGGAACAAAGGAATCTGTGATTCAGATAATTAAATTCAGACTGGATGAGGTAAATAGTTGTTAGTACCAGACGATTGCCACTTAAGTTGTGTTTATGACATATGACATGACGAGGACGAACTTTAGCTGTATTCCACATATCAGAGCAGAGCTAAAGGGTCACCAGAAACTTATCACTGGCTTAGCATCTTCTACAACCATCAAGATCTTGGTTTCATCTGGGGCTGATGCACAGGTGCTAAGGTGCGTCATGTTGTTGTCCTATAGATGCAGACAACAAGTCTTGTGGAGGTTGTACTTTAGGAGGTTGCTTACTCCTCCTGTTGTATTTCTCTTAGATATCCTTTTGGAGCATTGATACATGGGAGAAGATTAAATCTGTTAGAATGTTAACACCAGAAGGACAGGTAGTTAATGGAGGAGACACACAGGTTGTGTTTCATGTGGATCATATCCATATCCTGGCAGTCCACAAGAGACAACTTGCGATATTTGATGCTTCCAAGATGGAATGTATTCGACAGGTGTGTATAAGATTACCACTCCTTAATTCTTGCTAGTTATTCTGAAGTGTTGTATTGACTTATGTTTTTCTTGTTTATATGTCTCAATGGACTCCACCAAGACTACTTGTCTGCATCTATATCTTCAGCAACGTACGCATGCAACAACCAGTTGATCTATGATGCTAACATTGGAGTGTTTGATGCATACAGTCTCAGATTAAGATGTCGTATATCTCCATCCGCCTACTTTCCTCGAGGGTAATAAATTTGTCTACCATTTTCCAAATCAGACCGATGTGGATTTCACAAGAACCAAGGCTTCTACCCTCTAGTTGTTGCGGCTCACCCACAAGAGCTGAACCAGTTTGCTGTTGGTTTGAGTAACGGGTCAGTTAAGCTGATAAAATCTACTGGGGCTGAAGGTAAGTGGGGGATGGATACACCTTCAGAGGTGAACAATTCATAAATAGCTTCATACATGTAAATGATCTCGAATCTCTTCACAACTCTGTTCTTTTTCGGTTTATCAGTCAGTCAAAAAGATTATGAGTAACGAATGCTATCACACCACATCACTGCTATTCTGACGTGGCATGCCGACATGGTATTAATATGTCATGTCATTATGCCTCATCATGACATGTGTAGAAAGGAAAAAGTTTAAGAGTTCGTTTGGTAAAAGTTTATATTTTGAAGGTTTAAAGTATTAGTACGAAAATGTCAAGGTTTAAAGTAATAGAAAGTTACTCATACAAAAAAAAAGGTAACAGAAAGTTACTTTGGAGGCAAAAAAGATGATTTTCCCATTTCTTAAACAAAGTATAAATTTGTGTGTGATTTAGAAAATCAAGTGGTTTTCTAATCATAATTAGGAAATTAGATTGGTTAGTTAACATAATTTGTGAAATATGATGTTTTTTGGAAATAACTAAAAATATGCCAATTTTTTTCATTTTAACATTTCAAATATGTATCTAGGATAAAATTTATTAATTACAATTCTATCGTTATAGGAAAGTATTTCAATCATAGAATATTTTGATATTAATGGACAAATGTACAAAGAAGAAAAATATATATGAAAACATGTATTGGCAAACAAAATAAAAAAGTATGACATTCAACCTCACATAACATAATAACTAAATAATCTCAACAAATTGTAGAGATGCATCTATGAATGTATTTTATTCACATGAAGAAAATATGTGTACATAAATTGTTTATGTGAATGGTAAGTTGCATACGTGAATAAAATTGATTCACATGAACCATATATGTTTTCAAATATTGTGATTAATTCTTTTCATATTTTTTAAAAAAATCGTGATTAGATCTTTTTTATATTTTTTTTACCGCATAATTAATTATGTAAATTATGCACATTCGGTAATTGCCTTTTGATATGAGAATTTTGTAATAATGATTTACATTTCATAATTATCTTTTTTATGAGAATTTTGCAATAAACACTACTACAATGAATGTTGCCTAAATAACATAATATTAAATTTCATGACTCGTATGTGATAATACATTGACATTGTACTATGCAATGTAAAGGTACATATGTGCATGAAATACGTTCATGTGAATGTGATATGTGCACAACAATGGTTCATGTGACTGAAACAAATGCAAATGTGTGTGATCTTGATTCACATGAAGTAGCTCCTCTTTAGTTATCATGCCTCTGAATGGTGAAGATGTATTTGTGTGTGATGTTGATCCACATGAGGAAATCAGGGGGATCGAAATTGATAATATGAATTATGAATTTCCACTCGTGAATGAAGACTATTCACACGAATATCAATCGTGCACAGAAATGGTATATATGAATGAGACTGCTTTAATTGTGTATGAAACTAACCCAAAAATATGAAACCAAACCTGAAAATGAAAATCAAATATGAAACCAAATAAAATCACGTAAAAAGAAGAAGTAAACTGAAACTGGAAAAATATGAACCAAACTTAAAAATCAGAAAACAATAACAAAAAATTAGAAGAAACCCCTCAAACTATTTAGTATAACAAACCCAACATAGTTTCTGAAATCGTGAAATCAACATATTCATTTCATAAAATTAGTGCATATGCCCTCTTGACCATAGAATCAACAAATTCATCTCCGTGAAACAAATCCAAGACGAAGAGAGCGCAAACAACAAGAAAACTATGAAATAGTGAGAAAACGAATCAGTTACCACATAAAAGAAGAGACCGCGGACATGTCTTCAACCCCGCCGGAAATAGTCAGTCAAAGAAACCACTGAAAACTTATAAAACCCGCCAGAGACTTGTAAACCACGTCGGAAATCGCAAACGACAAGAAGAACTTGAAGAAGATGAAAATGCTGCTCCAATTTTACCTAGATATAAGTAAACTAACTTTCCTTTACGTGTATTCTTGTTAAAAGAGCATATAATTCTAATATAATTTTAATATTAAATTTTATAATAAATAAATATTTATTTTATAATTATAAAGAGGGAAAGAACAATAATTGTATTAGGTGAAAAATACCTAATTACGAATAAGATTTAGAACACCTATATTCAAAATTAGTAAACACATTAGAGAATCTCCATTGCTAGTATCTCAAGTAGAAGTTCTTAATATACATATATATATATATATATATATGTAAGTAATTATGGGTATCTCAAAATGATGAGAAACCTACTCAAAAGTATCTCAAAGTATCTCATTTGAGATACTTTGGAGCGAGTTTCTCATTATTTTGAGATACCCATAATTAAATAATAATATTTATATATATTACACACAAACTTATATTGAGAATTCCAACTTGAGATACTCCCAATGGAAATGCTCAAAGTGTTTATATGACAAAATTTTTCTAAATTTTTTTGGCTCTTTGCCTTATACATATTTTTAAAAAAAATTTGACTTCTGGGCCATTGCCCCTTTGCTCACCCCTCCTGGACCGAACCTGCTTAAGAAGTCTATGTCCAAAAGCATTTCAAATGTAAGTTATCACTTGTAAATAAGAGAGACACATACAACTAAAATCGTTGTTAATATAAATATTTAGATGCCTTAGGTGTTTTGACCCTTGCACATCTTAAAATTTTGTGTGTAAATTGACTTGACCTAAACTGAACATGTTTTTGTATGTACGCATATAAACATATTATTATATAACATCATCTATCACCATCATAATCATATCTACTGTTATCTTGAGGTTGTATCCCCACATACAGGCAACAAGCCTATGAAAACTACGAGATGATACTCTAGAAGATTCCTCGTAATATTTGATGAGATTTTCTTCTTGCTCAATATTACTTCCTCATCTTCTTTGGAGTATAACTCAAATTGTAACTAAGAATCAACCATTCATAAGTTAGTAACTTCACACCACGAAAATCACTTTGTACTCGTTTTGTTTCATTTGAATTCATATAAATCTAGGTCAAGTATGAAGTTCAATACATATAAAATTGTGATATCACTTTAGAGCAGCGAATGCATTAGCTTTTGCGAACAATTTGATCCCATATAATATCTCCGAGATCATTTGGTAACTGGGAAACCACACTGCTTTTGTAATCTTCAAAGATTTTATCATCAATTTCGTCATATAAATATATGATTATGTAAAATGATGAATGAATATGTGAAGAACTAGATAATAATTTATTACAAGTACAAACATACCACAATTTTCCCAATCACGTCAATGAAGTTATATCTTCTCTCCACCAGATATTCATGGTCGTACTTTGGAGAAAGAATATAGATTGACTCCACACATCAAGTGAGGTGAACGACCAAAAACATATCTCAACTGCACTTTTAATCTAGAGACAGTAGTTTAAGCTTTTTGTGCAATTTATCTAATAGTAAACTAGGGAGCGTAGTTTTTTTGTAGTAACTTTAGTTGATTTTCATGATGATCCTTTATGATACTTTCGAAAAGATTTATCATTGCCCTTTTCCTCGGTTATAAGTTTTTTGTGCTAGCAATTTGATATTAAATATGCATACGAATACATTCATAAGAAAAATAAATGGTATAATCTATTTTACACTTGTAGGCAATTGATAATCCAACTTTTTCATACCTATACAGTACAATTAACCTCATACTTTTTTTCACCTTGACATCTCTTCTAAGTGTCGCTTGTAGAGGAACTTTTAATATTTTCTTTTTAATACGCAATTTCTTCTCAACTGAAAATACATGCAACCTTTGGAATATTTTCTGAAATTTATTATTGTATTATGAAGAAAAAAAACCTTCAAAAAACATCTGCATATAAAATTGTAATTAAAATATTTCAAAATCGTCAATCTAGATAGAGCACTAAAACTATGAAATAATTCATTGCTAGAAAGTGACTAGTAATGTCTTGATGCAATATATGTCTCACTTACCTAAGAAATGATATTTAAAATGAACCTTTGGAAACCAGCAAATGAAAATTTCTAAGCACATCCGAAAATTTCTCATATTTTCCACAAGACCGGTTTGAAAGTATCTGAATCATCAATTTGTGAGATTTTTCTGAAAATTCTATGTTGCCGCTTTTAAGATTCTTCATCATGTTCTCCTTGACAAACTGAAAAGGATAAGACAATTCATTATTAAGATAGAGTTATTGATAAATAAATAAAAACTATAAGTTAACATACCTCAAAGTTTTTGTTTGTTGGAACAAAACTCATGGCCTCCTTTAGAAAATTCAATATATAGAGATCCAATATTTCAAAATATACATGAATTGTCAACTCGAACATGTCATCCCCATCACATAGTAATAATAAAATAGCAATCTTAGTCGTTTTTCCTTGATACAAAGATAACTTAATGTTAGCCATATCAACACAATATACAAAATTCATTATTCTCTCATGAACATAGACATACTCACCAAAAATATGATTTCTTTTAACTCGTAGTTGTTAATATCTGTAAACAGTTTTACCATAAGATGATTTTTGACATCATGATTGTCATGCTTCATAAATATGCTAAAATATGTATATATAACAATTTTCTTCGCATTTGAACCACATCTTCATCGGACGTTCACTCACAATAAGTATAGGGATATAATCTTCATGGAAATATTTTCTTGGATTGAAAGAAGATGGACCAAACTTTTTTCTGGAAGGTATGTGTAGAGAATTATCAATTTTATTAGTAGTGTTTCACTCTGTTTAAGTTTTTTAGAATTTGTTCTTCCATGTAGCGAGAATTAAACCACGATTCAATTTTGACCTTTAAGAACATTAAAAACAATAAATATATCTCATAATTAACAAAAAATGAATGAAATTAAGTCTTCATTATACATATTATCGTGATTAAATTTGAAACCAGGTTAAGCCTCATATTATTTATAGTTAAATGTTCTATAAGAACTTGTATTGTCTTTAAATTCTAAACATGATTCAAATAATTCAGAGAATTATATGTTTCATCAGATAATTGAACATTTTTCCTAAACAAGAAACAATTTTGGCATATCAATAAACTAAAAATGTAATGAAATATTAACGATATTGCTTATATGCAATTTACATAAAGAAAATTGATTAAAAAATATGAAATAACAAAAAAATACAAACCTTAAAGATATTTTGCAAATTCTTGTGGATTTCCATCCATTTCATCAAAGTCAAGACAATGAAACTCTATGTTTCTAGTATTACAATATTCCTTCTTGATCCATTGTGATGGATTTTTATCTCTAAGTAATTTGAGATACTGGTAGATATAACTAACCAGTTGATACCTCTATAAAAGATAGGTATCGTTACTTAATAAATACCATATAAAAATGAAATCCAAGTAATTTTTTCGTTTACATTTTCCAAGCTAGCTTTCGTGAGCCATAATGACAAAAGAACGCTCAATTAAAGTGCATCTATATCCTTTACCATCAATTTTGACTAAAAAATTGTTATCCACCATTTATAATTGAAAAATGCATATAATCACCCCTTGCCCCCTAAATATACAACATACAAAATAAATTAAAGAAATTATCCAATAACTAATAAGGAATAAAACGTAATTAATAACTCACTATGACTTAGTAATTTGGCTAGATCCTCTTATGGATTTTTCAAGAATGATGTGTGAGAATTTGGAGGAATTATCAATGTCACTTCACGAAATTATGGATCATTTGTTGATTCTAATCCATAAAATACATCAGCATTCGGGACGGGATTGACTGAGTTGACTGTGGAGGTAGAATTTGAGCTTCTTTCACATAAGCAAAAAGCTCTCTTACCCACTTTTGTAAGTGTGTTGAGATCATCTGCAAAAATTTTAATCACAAGTATTAAATTTTGCAATATTTGTAATAGTGTTTAGAATTGAATATCACTAATTACGCAAAATAATAAATAAAAATGATATTGAAGTAACATTATTGGAATGCATGTAGAAGGAGTATTAAAATTTATTATTCAGACTTATTGGTAAAAAAAATAGAAGTTGTGTATGTAAAAATAGACATACATATACAAATTTTTCTGTTGACCTTCTTCAAAAAAATTATATAGAGATTGAGATTTTCTAAATATCCCTAAATTTTAAAACTCGGGTGTGTTATTCTCATTACATAATGATAAGAAGTAGTTAAAATTTAGGTTTTTCCCTAGATACAAAGATAAATTAACTTTTACATATCAACACAACATACAAGATTCATTCTTCTACTTGACAAGATTTGTTAGCATATTCGTTATAAGATGTTGACATCTTGATTTAAAAACTTCAAATATATACTAAAATATGCATATGATATATCCTTCTTCAGATTTATACCACATGTTTACACAATGTTCACCCATATTGAGTATAGGGATAAAATCTTCATGGAAATATTTTTTGGTTTAAAATAAAAAAAACTAAAAAACGTTTGTCAAGATCTCCAGTGGAAAAGAAAAATGAAGAAGAAAAAAAGTAATTATGAGGTTAATATCGTAAATTTTATATTATAAAAAAATAAAAAAGCACAATAATATGCACATTTTTGTAAGGTTTTAATAAGATAAAAAATATATTCTTGTAAAACGTAATTATATTTGTTGTATATTAGTTATTTTTATTGTCTAAATACTAAAATTTTAATCAGACTTATGATGAAGATTTTGGACCATATAAGCCACGTTTATCAGATCTCCAGTGGATAATGAAAAATTAATTATAAAGTTAGTACTATTACCCATATGCTTGTATAATGTTATGATAAAATAACTTATATATTCTTTTAAATTAGGTTTTTTGCGAATATGTTAGACCATCTAAGTCACATGTGTCAAAATCACCAGTAGGTAAGAATAAAGTATATGAAAAAGTTGATTGCGAGGCTAGTATCATCCCTCATATAATGGATGATATAACTCAATTTAACATATATGCAACAATAATTATGTCATGCGAGGCTAGTGTTTTTGAAGCTTTTTGTTTTAAAGGTTTTAGATGAGAATTGAAGAAATGCATGAACATTGCATGAAGATGGGTTGAATGATGAAATTTTAGCATATGGATTGACCATTGTGAATGATATTAAATCTTTTTGTACATATTGTTGTGAGTGATTTTGAAACCATGTTAAGCCTCACAATTTTTAGATGTGAATGTTTCAAAATAATTTTATTGCTTCTAGATTCCAAGCATAATTCAAATAAACTCCAAAAATAACATGTATCACCGGATATTATAATATGTTAATTGAACAAGAATAATTTTGAGATAACTTTATTAAAATAACAATATTTTTCAATGTAACACAACATCAATTATATGCAATCATCTTGATTAATAACATATAAAAAAACAATTGAATTATGAATTTAAAAATATTTAGAAACTCGTGTGGATATCATTACTTATGCAAAATAACATTGACAAACAACATTAAAATAAATTATTTTATATTTTATATGACAAAAAAAAAAGTTAAACTAAAGTTCATTTATATATGTACCCTCATCTTTGACATCCAAAATTGTTACTTGTCTTTTATTATTGAAAAGAGATATTAAAGTGTATCTATATTTGTTATCATCAATTTTCGACATCCAAAGTTGTTATTCATCCTTTATCATTGTAAATGCATATAAGAATCACTTGTCCTATAAATATACAACAACAAAAAATTAATATTTTAAATAAACCATCAAATAACTAATAAAGAATATGTAATTAATAAATCCCTATTACTTAGTAGTTTGACTAGATATTCATCTGTTATTTCCAAAAATGATGTGTGAGATTTTGGAGGAATCATCCATGTCACTTCAAGAAATTATGCATTTCATGTTGCTTATAACTCATACAATACATCAACATTCCAAATGGGCTTCATCGAGTTGAGTGTGGAGGTAAATTTTGAGGTTTTTTTAACACCAACAAAAAACTTCCTCGCCCAACTTCTCAAGTGTGTCGAGATCTTCTGCAAAAGTTTTAAACACGTATTAAATTTTCAATGTGTAATAAAGTTTAGAATTAAATTATGAATATTTACATCCTCATATAACACCAAGTAACATCAAACCACCATAGTAGTGCTCGTGCAAGAACATCTTAATTTGACCACAAAGAGAATTCATGCTCAAATATTATGATGTAAAGTTTTCTTGTTTTTTGTTTTCTATTTTCTTGTACAATACAAAATTAATTTAGTAAAAATAAACTTACATTTATAAGAATCTTTTAAAAGACAATCACTATTATATCCTTGTTATGTATACCACTTAAAAACGATTAAAAAGGTGTCCATTTGAAGATGTATGGATCTTGAGTTGCTCGAGTGATATTACTCGGTTTTAATGCATTATAGTGGGCATTTATGTCTATTTTTCTGCATTATTCCGAGTGTTTTCCTTGCAAATTGGTGTATTTCAGGATATTTATGC
>OVBE01016872.1:0-10713 GCA_900406425.1 Iberis pinnata | reverse complement strand
GTACCTAAGTTGTTTGTCCTTAAATCCCTTCTGTTTCACCTGCTCGTAATGCTGATTGTATTTCTACCCGAGATGGACTGAAAACCCGCCGTTAGGCCCTTCAACATCGAGAGGTGAGTCATTAGGCATTAGTTGTTTGGGAAGCTTATTGACTATAGTAGATTGTTGTTCATGCCTGCTTAGTAGTTACTATCTATGATGAGAGTTGAGTCTGTGATTGTTTTACTTGAAATTGATTGCCAAGAGATTGGAATTGGTTGCTTATTTTGCTACTATCTAGGGGTTAGCTCATTTCATGAGGTATGTTAGGTACTTAGGTGGTTCATGATGGATCCTTAGTCAATTACCCTTGCCCTCAGGAACTGCTTTACTTTGCTTATATCTTTCACCCTTTTTGGTTTTACTTTGTTTTTTACATCTTAGTCTTTTATGCTTCTTTTTATGTTTATGTACTTTACCTTCAGCATGCCATTTCACTTAGGACCTTTTAGCAAACCACCCCTTTTAATAACTAACTTGACTTTAAAGCATCCATTGCATTCTAGATTGTTCAATACATTCCCAATTGGATTGACAACCCATCTATACTACAACGATGGGTAATTGACACCCAAGTAGGACCTCAAAATTTTACTATCAGTGGAGCATGACCCATGGTCCAAATGAGCCCCTCTGAAAATTCATCGACAGATTCAAAGAGGTGAAATCCTGAGTAATAGTCACCGATAACGCCGCGATTGCTGCCCTTAAAAACGTGGTCTGGGGAGAATCTGAATTCAGAAAAGACCTAATACTGAATCCGCCAGCAACGATTAACGACGCACTCCTTAGAGGAAAGGTGTTTGCATGGATAGAAGAGGATCTAAGCGAAATGCAGAAACGAACCAAAGAAAATGGTCAAGTGACTCAGGTCGCTACCCCAAGGCGAAACCCCCCAGCAGGTAATCAAACACTGTTCGCAGGAAAAACCAAGAACAGACCTTGGAATTAATGGAAACGACCCGAAGAACAAGGAAACGTCAAAAAGCATTGCGAATACCATAACCAAGATGGACATTCCACTAAAGAATGTAGAAGCTTCAAGTCTTTCCTTTTTAGCAAGTACCAGTCCGGAGAATTGGTGGAGCCCAACAAGGCGAAAGCGGTTAATCCCAAGCAAGGGGCAGAAAACCAGGCCAAAGAGGCCAACCCCCCGAAACGAGACCAAGAAGAACGACCTCAAATGGCACCGACCCCACCATTCAAAAAGCGAATTAATATGATCATGGGAAATCACCAGTTCGGCCTAGACTCGGTATCGGCAATCAAAGCATACGGGCACAGGGCAGCATCATGTGAAAAATGGCAAATCAAGCCCATGGAAACGGGCGAACCTATAGCTTTTGACAAGACGGACACAAGAGGACTCGATATCCCTCATGTCGACCCACTAGTCATCGAACTAATCCCGGAAGAGTACGAGATTACAAGAGTGCTCATAGATACGGGGAGCTCGATAGATTTAATCTTCAAAGAGCCTTGGTAAAAATGGACATAGACCTCTCACGAATTGAAGGACCACCTGCGCCGTCGACCGGCTTCACCAGCAAAACATCCATGATGATCAGAACTATCAAACTACTAATGCACGCAGCTGGGGTATAGAGGATGATCCAATTCATAGTGATTGACAAACCAACAATATACAACGCAATCCTGGGAACTCCATGGATAAACGAAATAAAAGCTATCCCGTCTACGTACCACCAATGCGTCAAATTCCCTACTAATGAAGGGGTCAAAATGATCAAAGAAAGTCAAAGATCAATCCGAGCTTGCTACCTAGCTGAACTCAAACTCCAAGAAAATGCCTTATTGCAATAACAGACTGGGGAGCCCACCTCGCCTGCGGAGCCAACATACGAGGAACCCAAACTCGACGAGGTGACGCAGTATTGTATATACCCAGGATACCCAGTGCGTTGCGTCAGCATAGGATCAAAACTTCAAAAAGACTTGAAAGAGGATACTACTGGCCAACCATGATCACGGACTGCAAACAATAAGCAAGAAATGCCAAAAGCATGCGCTATTGATATACAGATCGACTGAGGAGATGCAATCCATCACAGCACCTTACCCATTCATGAGGTGGTCCATGGACATAATTGACCCAATGCACATGTCGAAACAGAAACGTTTCCTCATCGTCCTAACATACTTTTTCTCCAAGTGGATAGAAGCCGAATCATTCGCCAAAGTCAATTTTGAGAACGTAGAATCCTTCATTTGGAAGAACATAATTTTGCCGCCATGGGATCCCCTACGAAATCCACACCGAAAACGATCCCAAATTCGCTTCAAATCGATTTAAAGACTTTTGCAAACGAATATGCATAAATTTAACATTCTCAACACCGTACTACCAACAAGCCAATGACCAGGCCAAAGCCGCTAACAAAAAAATCTTAGACGAACTAAAGAAGAGGCTGGACACCAAAAAGGGTTGATGGAAAGACGAATTGGAGGGGGTACTCTGGTTTTACCAAACGACCACCAGAAGAGGAACCAACGACTCACCTTTTGTTTTAGTGTACGGAACCGAGGCAGTAATACCAGCTGAGATCGAAGTCCCCAGCCTCAGGTTCGAGCTAGCACCTCAGAACACGGATCAAAATGATCAGATACTCATCGACATAGGAGACACCGTTGATGAAAGGAGAGATCAAGCGACAATACGCTTGCAAAACTACCATAACGCCGCAACATGATTCTATAATAAGAAGATCAGGAAGAGACGATTCGCTGAAGGAGAGCTGGTGCTCTGGAAAGTCTTCCCCGCAAGGGCCAAAAAGAACGCAGGAAAGCTGGGAATCAAATGGGAAGGACCATACATAATATCCAAAGTCATCAAACTAGGAGTGTACGAACTAGAGGATACAAAAGGAAACGAGGAACGACATCCTTGGAACGCTCAACACTTGAAGAAATATTTTTGTTGACAACTAGAAAATTATTTCCCCTTTATTTTCACGCATTATTGTACTTTTCAAATCAGTGAACTATGATCTCGGCTGATCCCCACTTCCGGGGTACGTAGGAAATTCCTTCAAAGGAATTCAGCTATTGTTATTTATTATTTCGAGTTCGCATCATCCTTTTCCTCATAAATTTTTCTCCAAAAATGGGGGAGATGTATTCGTCCTTCACATTCCGACCCAGCCCGCCCTCTCCTTCTTCATGATTTTTTCTCAAAAAAATGGGGGAGATGTATTCGTCCTTCACACTCCGACCCAGCCTGCCCTCTCCTTCTTCATGAATTTTTCTCAAAAAATGGGGGAGATGTATTCGTCCTTCACACTCCTATCCAGCCCGCCCTCTCCTTCTTCATGATTTTTTCTCAAAAAATGGGGGAAATGTATATGTCCTTCAAACTCCGACCCAGCCCGCCTTATCCTTCTTAAAAAAATTTTCTCCAAAAAATGGGGGAGATGTATTCGTCCTTTTAATTACAGGAAAAGCCCACCTCAATCGGGGGCTCTTGCTAAATCGGTGGACCAGCTCCAGGACGTACAAAACGCCATGTCTCACACAACCAAAGGGATTATCCACCTGCAATTCACTAAAGCTATCCATCACCAACCATTCCAGTTCTTGTCGTTTTTGCCTATCCTATATACCAATACTCCAACGAAATTGAGGGGAGAACACTATACCACACCTACGAAAGACTACCTAAGCCTTCACCGTTTCTCCTACGAACGAATACCTAAGCCCTCAAATTTTTTCTTCGGTAAGATTATCTAAACCTTTAAATACCTTTTTCATTATACCACAACACTCAAAACAAAAACAATAGAACACATCACATTGTACGACTTGGCCAGTCATACAATACATCGCACACCCCCAACGGGTATCAGCCTGAGAAACCCTCAGCAACTGATAAGCGCTAAAGCCGATTCCAATCTCGAAATAACGCATTAAGGCATATGACAAACGCTGTCAAGCAGCTGAAACACTCATTCTGCATTTACACATTCGATCCCTCGAATAAAGTATGCTATTTCAAAAAATTTATCCTAATAACAAAGTACATATCGACATTAGCTGGCAAACACATGCGATATCATTCCAGCAAATATCACCACATCTAGAAAAGATCTTAGCCTAAACACAGCTCGATGCGGGGACTCAGAAGCAACAGACAAAGACATAAACTGAAACTCCAACACAAATCAAATAAACTTAAAGGTTCTGGGTTAAAGCTCCCCGGGCACCAAATTCAAGTTCACAAAATATTCAAATGAGTTTTAAAAACTAAAGGAAAACAGGATGAGATGGAGGATTTTCTAGGCATGCGGGTCTTGGTCGGCTGCATTGTCTTCATCCTCTTTGGGGGCTTCCATTCTCAGAATATATGCAACTTCTTCTATGCGCACCGCGACTTCGACTACCTTGTCAAGTGCTCCGCACACATCAGCATCGAGCCCCTCGACCTCCTCCTTTAAATTCCCCTCCTCAGCCATAACCTCATCCTTGTTCCCCCCCGACAATGACCTCTTCAACAGGGTTCAAAGAGGGGATATTCATACCGTAAGGATTGATGTATTCAGCCGGGTTGGGTTTAGAGGGCTCGCTCAGGTTAGACCCAGTGGGCATCGCCATGCAGTCCTTCTCCATGTTCAGCTCGTTGAAATCCAGCATAGCCAGCTCCTCGTTGAACCCACCCAAGTCGTTCTCGAAATCTTTTTGCTCCGTCTCCAGAGTGGTCTCCCCCTCTCTCAAAAGCCTGATCAGCTCGAGATTACACTTGATCTGTTCCACCTGCATTAACTTCTCCTGATATACCCGTTCATTCGAAACCTTCCCCTTCACCCGATCCATCTTTCTGACGAACTGTGTCGTCATCTCGTCTTCCTTCTCTTTAAGATTCTGCTCCATCCGATCATCCATATCCTTCATGAGACCCACCAGCTCTTTGACCATTGAGGCCACCTCTTTCTTCAGATCCTTCTTGGCCTTGTCTTGACGAGCCATCCCCGCACTCAGCCTCTCTACATCCTTCTTCCTTAGATCCTCCAATTTGACCACCTCAGCCCTCAACCTACTGTTCTCATCTATGAGCATTTCCACCCTTCTCACAGCAATCTTCAATTTGGAGATAGCCTTATCAGCCCTCGCTGTCACATCCTCGATCAATTCAATCCCAGCTCGTCATCCTAACCCCCTACCAGTCGGTTAGCCAGAGCCGCGGTCTAGGAAAAACAAATTGCACATCAATCAAAACAAGAGCCAGTTTCCAAATCGCGAAACAAAAAGAAAATTGAAATGAAGAGCACAACAACTATACCTCGGCATGGGAGCGAGCCCAGTCAGCATATTATTTTTGAACATAAAGCGACCTATGATCATAAAATTTAGGAATACCTAGGCGAAGCTTAGACATCAGCTCCCGAGAAGTTTCCAATTCTTAAGATATTCAATAGAAGGATCCTCAACCTAAGTCAGATGCGGGACTCACAAACACCCAAATACAAAATAAAAATAAAACCAATCAGTAAAAAAATGCCCAAAAATCAGCCAACATAAAAAATAAGATCGGAGGTAAGCCGAAAGTATCAATCTAACAAACAAGCAAGGACACGTGGGATTTAGTTTTAAGAAAGAAAAAGAGGGGATTCATACCAATCTACCTGGTCCACCGAGACTGTAGATCGCTGGGACTCGTAGTCCCGAAAGAGAGATGATTAATTTCAAGAAAAAAATAAATTGCTCCCAGTCAGTTTCGTCCTTGGGGGCTTTACCGGTTATGAACCCTTAGTTGGGTTTATTGGTTAAGTACCAAAGGCCACCCTTCGGACCACTCTTTGTATACGTGGCAACCTCTAGCATATCACAACTTATTTCAAAGCCATTCTCTCTCACCTGGACCATTAGGAAATCCGCATGTCGGACCCCTTTTGGCATCAGCTGGCTCAGAGCCATCCCTCGGCGATGCAAGTACCAAACCAACAACTCGGGAACCAGAAAGCACAACCCACAGGTCTTGAAAAGATCTCGTAGACCATAACGAATCCTAATGGGGGATTTTCTGGAAATTGACCCCAATTGGGGATTAAGAACCTGACATCATACAGGAGATCAAACTGCTCCCAAATCGTTCTCACATACGTAGGAGATAAGCGAGAAGAAGAAAAAGCCATGATTTGCGGAGCCGCAACCGCCCTAGACTTTGCGCCTCAAACGATGGGAGTTCCAACACTCGTACTTGCCGCATGATGCGACGACGAGCTTCTGCTCCGGGAGCGAAGCGCCAGTTGTCTTGACATGGTGAAAGAACCGAGGTGAAAGAGAAATTAGAAGAAGGAAAGTTGAAAGGGGATGAGAATCCAAGGAGATTCGGAGAAAAATCAAAGGAGAAGATAACATATTGAAAGAGGGGGAATAGCAAACCCTAGCAGAAATTAAAGAGAGATGAGGAATTGAGTAACTGTACCTTAGGTTGCGTAAAGAGAGAGAAGGAGTGGACGATTGAATGCGTAGTAGGGAGACAGTTCCAAGCGCTTCAGGAGAGAGAGAAGAGTAGCAGTAACTGCCTCGAAGTATGCAAAACCACCTTTTGTAGGCGTAATCGTAGCACTTTTGAAATTTGAAATTGGGGATGCGCCGCGTACTAAGAGAAAATTAATCGTGAGGTTGTTAAGATTTCCTCAACTGAAATCATAACAAATCAGCCTAAGTAATGCTAGATCTTTGGGAAAAATGAGATTATCCGGTTCAGCACGAAAGATTTAAATGCATATGTGACTATCATATGTAAACGCGACCATATCTAAATAAGAAGGAAAAATGGAGATCATTGTGAAGCTGACAATCTCGAGCTGAATTTCCACTAATTTTCGGAGGTCACCAAACTTGGTAAGCTCATAGGGAGACCTAGGGGCTGATCTGTTGGTGTCAAAACCCCCTTCAGCAGGTTTCTACTTCAACTAGTATCACTTTCCGAACAACAACTCAGCATGTACCAAGGTGCAGGAGAATTTACCCAGCAGATCTCTACCTAGGCGTGAAAAGTGAGCGATCGGGTGCTCAATTCGTAGACGACCTGGGGAGAAGGTGAGCACGAGCCGAGCAAAAGAAGACTAAGTCGTGACAGTTCCAAAATAGGAGGGAGACACCGAGATCGCAGGCCCAACAACCCGAGAAGATCGGAACAACCCGAACAAGACGGAGGAGGATATAAAACAACAAGAGAGAGAGGAAGCAAGATAGATATTCATTTTCCGAGCAAAGATTAGGAATTAACGTGTTCTTCTGTATTAACATCATTGAAATCAATAAAATATATTTTTCTTTCTTTCGATCTGAGTTTGTGTTGCGTCTTTTTTCCTAATTTTGACAAGAACAATGAATTCTTCATTGAGATAAGTAGATAAAAGTTCATTGTGGGATTTAGCATCCACACTTCGATCCATTATTTACTTCGAATCGATTAGAAAAATCCGGATATCTATAAGATTACGGACCAAAGAAAATAATAAAATGTTGTATCCATAAAAAATTGAAGCAAATACAAAGTATTGTTTTTGGAAAAACCGAATATCCGCTTCGATCCGTAAACTTCGACTGATAGCTATAATATATATTAATTTTATGATTAATAGATTATTAAATGAATAATCTTTTTTTGAAAATATAATCCTTAAAAAATATTATCGATGTCTCCTTTATCTTATTTTTTCTTCTAATTTATAGGTTTTAAAATATACTTTTTGTTACTTTTTTAATGAATTTTTCAAATTTTAGAAATATATTTGAAAAACGGATCGGAGCGGAGCTGATCGCGAATAATGAAATTTTTTCAGATATCCGCTTCGTGCCCACCCTTAGATAATATTGGGCTTTTGTTTTGAGCTTTAATTTTAACGACAGTATTCGTATTGCTTTGCAAATTCTTTCGCTTTGTTATATATATATAAATATATATTGTTTTTTCTTTGTCATGGTAGAACACCACACTTTTCTACTATCCCAACAAATGATTGAACCCAGAGGAGGTGACATTATGAGGATTGCCACTAGGAAAATCAACTCAAGTCATAGTATTGTTTAAAACCAAATTTATTTAAATGTTAATAATTCGAGTGTCTTTTATTTTTAATTTGGAAATTTAATATTTTTAATTTGGAATATGATTATTTTTGCTTCTTAATTTAAAAAATATATACGTAATCATCATCCGCTAAAATATTTTATAATATATCATTTACCGTTCGAACAAACAATTCCGCATAAACAATTCACCATCGTTATTTATTTACGAATAATTTATTGTTCATAAAATAAAAAATAATAACACGATTTTAGTGAAATGAAATTATTCTAGTAATTTGTTCCTCCATATTTTTATTTTCAAAAATACAAATTAATAAATTCATTTGCATTTATCATATAAAACCTACCTTGATTAAAGATGTTGCTTTTTTCATGTCGGTCTATTCGATAACATGTTATCGGTTACCAGCAACTTTACTCACTCAAATTACTAAGATGGTCGCTCGGTTTTGGTGGCAAAAGCACGAAGGCAAACACGGTGTACAATGGATAGTGTGATGCTCTGTTCCGGACACTAAGTCCATAAGGATCATTATATGTTGAAACACTAAATGTTCTTGGCGAGATAAGTTCATTTTAATGCCTTAGCCATTTTTATGTCTTTTTCATATAAGGTTCGATTAATTATCAAGCCTTTACAATTTTAGAGATTTAATGCAATGCATAAGCATTATAGACAAACAAGATTCTTCATTTAGTTAACTAGGGTTCATTTACAACTTGACAATTTGCACAATAGGCTATTACAAGTTTAATCGTAAACGATCCTAACATAATCTTGACTTGATCACCACTCATCTTCATGGCCTTGAGTCATCACGCTAAGCCAAATCCTTCCCACAATCCCCTTTATTACTTGAAAGTCATAAACATATAAGTAACCCAAATGACTACTTAGTGCGTGAGTTATGTTTATTGAACATACTATATGCACGTTTTAAGCCATTTAATTCCCATTGTTTGTTAAGTGGTAGGTTTCGATCGCTGTTAAGATTTCAGTCTGATATCCCCTTGCATCCGGTCGAGGCTTGGATCTAATTTTCACATCTCCCCATGTCACTCATTGATTGTGGTGCGATCTAGACTAGAAGCCCGCATTGTCAATCATAACATCTCTACGGGTTTAGTCCTTGGATTGGACCAGGAACAACTCTGATGCGGATCCAGACTTAGACCTTGCCCACGAACCACCGCAGATTCGAGTCAATCCGGATCCGTCTCTATTAGGATAAAGTCATCTTAAGGTTTGGATCGGTTTAGAGATTTTGACAAGGCATCAATTATGTTTGAACCCAATCGAATCACCGGTGGTTCTCTTTCCTTACTTAGCCTAAGCCCGAACATGCACCTTTGCTTGTCGGAACCGACTTACCAGACTGATCCTCGAAGCATACAATTACTTCGGCTTGAATGCTTTACGCCTCCAAGCTGACAATCACTTCATCCTTTATCAATGCCTTAGAATTTCTCTCAGTATTGTTCATGGTGTTTTTCTGTGTGTTCTCTTGCGCGGAAATGAACTTGAGGTCGTGTATTTATAGCCTTCGAGCCATACCCGTTAATTCCACTCGCACCCCTTCGAACATGCGTGACTTTTTACGAACCGGTGCGACTTGGTGTAACCGCTCTACCACCCAGTTCGGCCCAACTGCCCATCTAGTGTCCAGTTTACTTAGCTGGCTTAGCGGTCCAATACTATCTTGAGCTGGCGTAAGCTAACCTAAGCTTGATTCAGCTGTCTTAACTAGCTTAGCTTGATCCTTAAGCTTGACCCCAACAACGGACCTCAAGATGGGTGATCAAGTGTATCTGCTCAACCCAATGCTCGAGCACTATTCAATAGATGTGAACCCAAAATGCTCAAAGAACTTCATAATCAAAGAGATTCAACTTGATGGAGAAATCATACTTATTCTAGATTCTGATAAGGAGTCAAAAATGAACTACCAAGCTAACCTAAAAAATGGTGGTTGGATACGTCCAAGAAGAAAACATGGTGACCTCGATTCTCCTTGGAGAACCGTCTCAAGGTCACTAGAGCTTAAACAGGAAGTCAAGCTTAGTGACTTTAAACAAACTCACTTGGGAGGAAGTCCAATATTTATCATTGTACATATAAAATTTTAAAATTTATGTTTAGTTCTTCTTTTAATTTCATTTAAGCTTTTATTTGGTTTTGGTGTTTTAGGGACTTTGGGGGTATGTTTTGGACCTTCGGCAATGAGAAAAGAAGAGCACATAATTAACTCAATTTTTTGATCAAGCCGGATTGTAGAAACCCGTATTTTGACGAGGGAATTTTTTTTCGTTTTTGTATATATATTTCGGTTGTAACGGATATTTCGGTTATGTGATTAATGTAATCATAATGTTTAATTAGTAAATCAAATTATGTTTATGATTAATTAATAATCCGAAAACCGTAAAATTTGAATCGAATAGAAACCGAAATATATTAAAACGATTAAAATTCTAGATGATTGGTCGGGAAATATTTATTGACGAATAGAAAATGTCGGTTAAGCGGGAAATTGTAGAAGCGGCAATTATCTAATCAAGACCATGATTTAATCAAAAATTAATTACCAAATTAATTTAGACCAAAAGAAAATTAAA
>OVBE01016871.1:0-10713 GCA_900406425.1 Iberis pinnata | reverse complement strand
AACCTGGTGTGATCAAAATCAGATGACCTTGTCTCCTTTCTTGGTTTCTTTGCTTCATTCTCTTGTTTGATAGAAATCTCCTTCCTTTTTTGCAGCCTTGATGTTCTTTCAGACGGCTGAGTGTCACCAACCACCATCACATCGTCAGCTTCCAATCCATCTCCAGTCACGTCTTTCACTTGTGCATCAACAACATGTTGCACTGGCACAAACTCCTGATTCCCTACAGGTGTCTATTCACCTTCACCATATGGAAAGACTGGTTCAGTTGAAGAGAATCCATTGCCTTGAGTCGATTCAGCTTCTTGTAGATCATGCACCTGATTAGCAGTGGGTATGGGATCGCTGGGATGTGACTGTTCATCTCCTGTTGCAGTAAACATAGATCTGCTTGGAAGCCCAAATTGGTAACGCGGTGGTCGGTAGAATGACGGCGTCCGGCAAGCGTTCTCAACTGGTTGAGCATCATCGGTTGCATGCATTGGAGTTTGATACTTTGATTCAGTTGGAGAAGAAACCTCCACGGCTGATCTTGCTGGTAAAGGGGTTGCTGATTGTGGTGCTCAAACTGTTTGAAAGAATCTTTGAAGATCACCGAGAAATTGCTCCAAATTCTCCTTCTTGATTTGCACTTGTGAAAACCCTAACTTGAGATAATTGAAAAAAAGAGAAACAGAAACAGCAAGGTAATAAGTAAAAAGAGAATTTGAATCGATTAGATTTCTCTTATCCTTTCAACTTCCTTTCTAGTACATTCCTTAAAAATCGCAACCGCCTCTCATCCCCTTTTTCCTTATCAAATTGGCTTTTGGGCCTGAAAAACTCTTAAGCACACATCAAGCAGTTCAACCAAATCCAAGATGATAATATATACCACAATAATCAAGGTTCTGATTTTGTTCATAATTATGACATATTGCAACATGAGAATGTGTATGAGTGACCCAGATATGAAATTTTGACCATGTCAGACAATATCATCAATAATTCAGTAGAGGAACTTTAAAATCCAGAAGAGTGAGTCAGCTCAACCAACTGTTTATCATAACCAGTTCAGACACGAGCTTGATTAAGCAGTTATTTCAGCTGTTCATACCTCTGCTTGGTGACATTGTGACTAGACTTTCATTCTGTCATGCCTTTATTCTGATCTTATCTCAAGTTGCTATTCACAAGTATCATTCTTCAGGAAGCTGGTATTTCCTTTTAAGAGTCATTTTCCTTTTTTTTTAATCGATTGATTTTTCTTTTTGATCATTTCAAGTGATTGAGTTGCAGATGTATCACTTGACTTCTCAACATATGCGTGTGAATTTATTTATTTATTTATCACACTCAATCACTTAGCTCTTCTCAGCTCTTTGACCTCCTGGTATGATTACTTATAGCCCGTTGACATTGATCATTTCAGAACGGCATGACATACATCTTTTTTCCACAATGTACAACAAAATCAGCCCTCTGAATTTCCTGTAACTTTATACAATAGTAGCTCATATACATGTCAATAAAGGATTCCTTACACATGCTGACCAAGCTATACTTCACAAATACCGATAGCTTTTCTCAAATTAATAAAACGATTAAAATCCAAGGCTTTTGTGAATAAATCAGCAAGTTGTATATCAGTGCTCACATGGTCAATTGCAATCAGTCTCCTCAATCAACTCCCTGATAAAATTATGTCTAATATCTATATGCTTGGTTCTAGAGTGTTGAACTGGATTTTTAGCTATATTTATGGCACTTTTATTATCACACAAGATTAGCAGAGAGTTAGATTTTGTACCATAGTCAGCAGACATCTGTTTCATCCACAAGAGTTGTGTGCAACAACTTCCCAATGCTATGTACTCAACTTCTGCTGTAGACAAGGAAACATAATTCTCTTTGCGACTGTGCCAGGCAATCAGATTGTTCCCCATGAAGAAACATCCTCCATTTGTACTGTGTCTATCATCTAAAGAGCCTGTCCAGTCCGCATCACAGTATCCAACAAAACTGTTGGTTGTATCTCTTGTAAAGTGAATTCCCAAGTTAGATGTTCCCTTTACATACCTGATAATTCTCTTGACAGCTACTAAATGAGATGCTTTTGGTTGTGCTTGATATCTGGCGCAAATATCCACTGCAAAGCATAGATCGGGTCTGCTAGCCGTGAGATAGAGCAAGCTTCCAATCATTCCCCTGTAGAGCTTTGGATCTACATCTTCACATGATTCATCTCGTGATGGCTTGTCATTGGTTCCCATTGGAGTTTTTGCATCCTTGCTACTTCGCATTCCAATCTTGTTACCAGGTTTCTTGCATAAGTATTTTGAGTAACAAAGATTCCATCCTCGGTTTGTTTCACTTGTAGTCCAAGAAAGTAGGTTAGCTCCCCACACATGCTCATTTCAAACTCATTTGTCATACTCTCAACAAATTCTTTGACCAATATGTCCTTTGTAGCACCAAAAACTATATCATCAACATAAATCTGAACTATGATCAAATCACTGTTTTCTCTTAGCACAAACAACGTCTTGTCCACTGATCCTCGTTCATAGCCTTGATTGATAAGAAATGTTGTCAATCTTTCATACCACGCCCTGGGAGCTTGTTTCAAACTGTACATTTCCGTCTTGAGTTTGAATACAAATTCAGGATATTGCGAGTCTTCAAATCCTTTAGGCTGTTCCACATAGACTTCTTCTTGTAGAATCCCATTTAAGAAGGCACTTTTTCACATCCATCTGATGTAATTTGAATTTTAGGGCACATGCCATTTAAGAAGGCACTTGTTAAACAACCGAAACGCCATACTAGTACCTGAATATCCCAAGAAGAAACCTTCATCACTTATGGAATCAAACTTCCCAAGTTGATCCTTATCATTCAGGATATAGTAGATACAACCAAACACATGAAAATAATCCAAACTGGGTGTCTTTCCTTTCCACATCTTATATGGTGTTTTGTTCGATCCTTTGCGAACATACACACGATTGATGATATAACAAGCAATGTTGATTGCTTCAGCCCATAAGTGTTTAGCAACTTGATTTCCATGTAACATTGCTCTGGCCATTTTTTGCTAGGTTCTGTTCTTCCTTTCCACCACCCCATTTTGTTGTGGTGTTCTAGGTGCTGAATACTGATGTACAATGCCCTGATTTTGACAAAACACATCAAACAACTCATTCCGAAATTAAACCTCCATGATCACTTCTTATGGTCTTGATTCCACACTTCTCATTCTTGAGTTGCAATGCCAAGATTTTAAAGCTCCCCAAAGTCTCAGACTTTTCTCTAAAAAAATCGAACCCATGTGTACCTGGTGAAGTCATCAACAATCACAAGTATGTACTTCTTCCCAGTCAAGCTTTCAACTTGTATAGGACCCATCTGATCCATATGAACAAGGGCTAATGGTTCTAAAGTTTTGACATCAGGAACAGACTTGTGATATGCTCTAATTTGTTTTCCATGGGCACATGGTCCACAAACAAATGAGTCTGATGATTGTATCCTTGGAACACCTTGAACAACCTCATGATTTACCAGTTTAACTAGTGTCCTCATATTTAAATGACCAAGTTTTTGATGCCACAACTGTGCTTTAGAACTTTGAGATACACTCAGACATCTGTTTCGCTGTCTCCACATGTAACAATTGTTACATGATCTTTGAGCTTCCAACTTGATCACCCCCAAGTCATTAACAGCCTTACATGCTGTTCTGGTAAAGGTAACCTCTAGCCCTTCATCACACAACTGATTGATGCTGATCAAATTTACTTTAAGTCCATCAACGAGATAAACATCAGAGAGTTCAGGCTCGCTCCCACCTGTCATACCTTTGCCTCTGATTTTTCCTTTAGATCCATCACCAAATGACACCTTGCCAGCTGAAACTTCTTAAAACTCATTTAATTTTCCTTGAACCCTAGTCACATGTCGTGAGCAGCCACTATCGAAATACCATGAAGTTTCAGTTGCATCTATCTCTACTGAGAATGCCACATGACAAACCATTTGATTGTCTGGTTGTGTTGTTTTCAGGTTAACATCCTTCTATATCTCTAAGTATAAGTCACCTTTACGAATCCATGCTCTGTTTCGCAGCTTGTTATCCTTAAACACACGTTTCTGTCTTTTAAGATAAGACACTTTGTTAAGAAACAACCTACAATAGTACTTGTAGTGTCCTAGTCTTCCACAATACCAACAACCTGACCAAAATCAGGTCTTTGAGATGACTGAACCATAGCTCTTTGTATGTGAGATGCATGATTAACCCCCATACTTCCTTGTCCTTTAACAAACTTGGTCTCTTTGAATTGATTTCCACCATTATATCCTAGATCCCAGTGATCATTTCCCATCTTTCCAACAAACAGCAATTTGTCCAGATCCTTTGTACCATTACTCAACATCTTGATGTTCCTCAACTGCTCTTGTAGTCTTCCTTCAGTAAGTTCATTCTTCTGTATTTCCTTGTGTAACAATTCCTGAATTTATGTCTTTTCCCTAGTAACAACCTCTAGCAATTCAGTCAACCATTTGACCTTGTTACTTTTCAGGATCAAGTGCTCAACTAGAATCCTGTTTTCCACCTCCAATGAGAAATTCTCTTCCTCATCAATCTTGGTCCTCATCATCATCCTGAATTATGCCCAAGAAGGACACAAAGTTATTCATAATATCCCCTTCTTCTTTTTCATCCTCAGAGTCACTCCCACTCGAACTTACGAATGACTTATCATTTCCAGTTCCTCTTGTTCTTCCAACACAATCTATCCTGGTATGACCATAGCCTTTACACTCATAGCATTGAAGAGTGCCACGTCTTTTCAAAGTAGGACAATCAGACTTGAAGTGTCCGAAACCTTCACACTCAAGACACTGTTTTTCTCCCTTTTTATGATCTCTGTCTTGATCAGTCCTGAAACCTGAATTACTCTTCTTTTGACCTCTCTCAATTTTTCTGAAATACTTCTTGAGAATTAGTCCAACTTTGTCTTCCAGATCAGCTTCCTGATTCGTAGTCTTTTCTGCAGCTACAAGCGCAAATCCCTTATCAGCCACCATCTCCTTCTTCATGATTTTCAGCTCATATGCTTGCATCATTCCAACCACTTGTTCAAACTTCATAGTGTCTGAATCAAGAACAACCTCAATGGCTGACCTGTGGCTGAAATTTGTCTGGCAAACTTCTGAGCAATTTCTTCACCAGCTTCTTGTCTTTGTAGGTCTTACCTAGTACCAAGGCTTCATGAGATATCCTGCTTATCTTCCTACTAAATTGATTCACCGTTTCATACTCATCCATTGTGAGTGTCTCAAATTCAGGTGCCAACATATCAATAAGAGTACGCTTCACATTTGAAGTACCTACATATGAGGTATTTAGAATATCCCAAGCATTTTTAGCCCTTGTGCACCCTTGAACTCTAGTGAATTCATCAATAGGCAGGGAGGTAAAGATCTTAGTGAGTGCTTGAGAGTTTGCCTTAGCCGCACTCTTCTCAAACAACGTCCAGTCATTCGTTGGTTTTGGTATCTTCTCACCTTTTGCATTCAGATTCATTGGCGGATCCCATCCCTTAACAACAACAATCCAAGCATCCATGTCAATGCTCTGAATGACTTGGGTCATCTGTACTTTCCAGTAACCATAGTTATCCGCATCCAATACTAGTGGTTTGTTAAACATAATAAACTGTTGATTATTCTCCATACTTGCCACAAGATCTCACCTGTTATAGGATAAAAAATCCTTTAATCGGTGATCTGCTTTGATACCAATTGTAAATGTATGAAGGATAGTAAACAAACCAAAGCTCTGTTTTACACAACAAATACTTCTTTATTAAACTTAATTTTTTTGATCTTTCTTACAAAGACTCAACCCAAACAGGTTTTACACAATCTTATACTCTACTAGATTGTCACCTATAAGTTTAACAAACACACAGCCTACTTGATCACTCAACTCGTGATCCTCTCAGAGGCTTAAGAACACTCACCATAATCAACTCTCTGTTTTACGAGAATTGAATCACTAAACCTTAGCAAAAATAAGAGCAAAAGTGTTAACCCTAATAATCACTTTTTGTCTTTATTTATACTCTACCCCAAAACCCTAAGGAATATTTCCTAACACCCAAATCACAACAGAATTCTCTTTCCATTCTTGAATATCTTCTCCCACGATATTCTCACAATATCTCTTTTCTTGTTTTGATTTCCAAATCAAATCTTCTCGAACTTCATGATTTACCAATTTACCTCATATTTAAATGACCAAGTTTTTGATGCCACAACTGTGCTTCAGAACTTTGAGATACACTCAAACATCTGTTTTATGGCGGCTTTATGTTTTTCGGGATCGTCTCGAGCGAGGAGTTCTATGTGGGAGGAGGAGATGTGGTAGAAGGACGCGGCTATGGAGTTGATGCAGCAGGAGATGACTCAGATGAAGGCCGCGCAATTGGAGACAGAAGCTCGCCTTACTGCCCAACTGAACGAGCAACTTAGCGAACGACTCAGAGAGCAAAGGGAGGAGATGCAGCATCACATGGATGAGCAGCTCCGGATGACCATGGAGACTTTCATGTCCCATATGTCGGGCCGCTTCCCGCCACCACCACCATCTCAGTAGTGTCGTTTTTCATTTTATGTCGATCAAACTTTTGGTTTTTGTAAACATTTGCAAATTTTACATTTTATGAATGATTTTATTTTTATTTTAGTTTAATTTAATTTAATTATTTATAAATAAAATTTAATAACTTATATTAAATTAATCAATTAATATTCAATAAATAAATCATTTATTTTTTTTTAAAAAATATGCCAAATACTGACGGATCAATCCGTCAGTAACTGATCCGTCAGGAACTTCGTGACGGATTGGTGACAGAATATTACTGACAGATTCGTGACGGATATAAGATTGACAGATATGTCCGTCAGGAAATCCGTCACTAATAGTCCGTCACTAATCCGTCAGGAATTTTCCTGACGGATCCTCAATTACTGACCAATTAGAACTGACGGACATAATCTGTCATGAATCCGTAAGGATTCCCGATTCTTGACGGATTCGTGACGGAATTGTCCGTCACGTTTTCGGTGTTTCCTTGTAGTGCGTAATTTAAATTCATATGAAAAATTAAGGAGCTCCAAAGTTTAAAGAGAAAAAAATTGGATGTACAAAACTGAGGGGCTAATGAAAACCCAATAAATAATGAAATTCCTTAGCCACCATGCATTATCTTTTTTTTTGTTGATAAATCATGCATTATCTTTCCGCCTAACAACCATCGCTATGGCAGATTTGTACATTTGTTTACGATTTTGAGCCACAAAAAACACAACGTGACGAATATTATAAATGGATGAGTCGTAAGCAACTAAATTTCCATTGTCTTTCCAAAAAAAGTAAAGTTTGTTTTATTTCTCGACCATTTTGAGCCCACTTGACATACTCGGAATGCCTAACTTGCCATATTGATGTATATGTTATCATGCGAACTTGTCACTCTTTGTTTATGTCATTTAACGTTGAATTTATAATCTCATGTAGAGTTTACAATACTTAGGATCGATGTCCAACTATTGGTCTTACAAATTGTTTAGTTTTAAACGATGGAAACTGAAATGATTTACAAAACTATATCGAAAAATACACATTCAAAAAATGAACTATTCGATAGTGGTTACGTTTGTTTTGGACTTGTTAATAACAACGATCAATGATAGGATTAGGGATAGTAACTAGTGACATGTAACATTGTTTGTTTTACCATCGTTGTGATTGGTTAATGTGGTTTACCGTTGTGTTGTTTATTTGATTGTTACAACCACTAATAACTAAATTTTTATTTATAAGTTTATAAAAATATTACATTTGTACTGAAAATATCTAATTTATATACATATTTCATATATTAAAAAACAAAATAATAAAAGTTTATTTTATATTATAAATTTATTTTAATTTTGTGTTAGCTTAATATAATAATTTCAATATTCTATTTAATATTTAAGTTTATTTTATTTTACTTTATTTTAATTTATTGAATTTATATTAACTTAATAATTATATATTTTTTATTTTTTGTTACTTGTTCATTTAGCCATCACAATGATCAAAATTTTGAAATGTTGCCGCTGATTTTGGTCAATAAATTATTCGCTGATTACATCGACTGTCAAACAAACATTGTCGATATTGACTAGAAAAGAAGAAAAAGAAAGTGGGCCGTTCTGAAAGAAGAAAAAGAAAGTAGGCCGTTCTGAAGAAATCCGAAATCCTAATTTACTTTGTGATAATCTATATAAGCTCTTGTAGCTTTTTTTGTTTTTCTTAACCTAATACAAGTTAATCTTCTCTATTCTCTTCATTCTCACAATCCATTCTCTCTATCATCCTTATTCTTCTCATAATCTATCATGGTATCAGAGTAATAAGCTCCTAATCACGTTTCCGTATAAATGCTAATCTCTTTTACAATCCCTTCTCTCCTTTCTTAGATCCGAAAACCTAACAACTTTGTCAGGTTTTGTTCTGGAGAACATTTGGACACTAAAACGTAGTCCGATCTTGCTGAAAATTTGAGAGAAGCTTCGTGAATCATTCTTGATATTCAAAGGTGAAGATTAGTTTTCCACGATTGGTTTCTGAGATAAGCGATTTTTAGCATGGACGTTCGCCACAGTGGCGAGTTCAGATTTCTGCAGGAGTTGTTTTGAGTGTTTGGGAAATCCAACGGTGAGTTCTTCTCCGTTTGAGCTGAAATTTTGCAGAGGTGTTTTTGACTTGTTTATCTAGGATTTGAGTGGTGGAGATTTGATTTGGTGACCAGAATCTTAGTGAACTTTGGATCATTTGGGACGCTAATACTTTTCTCCTAAATCGATCGATCCCTAAATCGATCGAATCCTAAATCATCTCATCGTGTAACTGCCCGATCTGAAGTTTTTCAATGGAGGACAAGGAAGATTCAAGGCAGAAACTCGTAACTCTCAAGGGGATAAACTATCATCTATGGACTCGAACTCTCAGGACTTATCTACGTGGTCATGGTTTATGGAATCATGTGGTTACACAGAAGTATTCTACTAAAGAAATCGAAGCCAAAGGTGATAAAGAGCTCATTGCTGAAGAGAAAAGTGGTTCCAAGAGAACAATAAAGCCCTCAACATCATTCAACAAACCCTAGATCCACGACTGCTTGAAGGATATTCCTAATGCAACACTGCAAAGGATCTATAAGATTCTCTACAAAAGGTGTTCAATAATCTCTCAAATCTGAGCCGAGTGTATGAAGTTCAGAAAGCCATCAACAATTTGGCACATGAAGAAATGAATTTCTCTGAACACTTTGGGAGATTGATGTCTCTGTATTTTAGTAGTTTTTAGAAGCCATTTACTCTTATTTTAGGATCATTTAGATGTGAATATGTTGCATTTATAGGACTTTACTAGTAAGTTTGCATTTTCAGGAAATTCTGCATTAGCACTTGCATACATATGCATTTTTGAGATTTTTCAGGGATTTCAGGAGTTTCCGGAACATTAAGGCAAACTTGGAGAAGTTAAGGAAAATGCAAGGATGTTGAGTTCTCATCGAGCCGGAAAAATTGGTGGTCAAGCCATCTTCATCGAGCCAAGGGAAACTACACATCGAGCTAAGGCAAACTTCACATCGAGCCATTCAAACTTCTTTACGTCGAGCCGGCAGTTACCTTTACCTCGAGCCAAGAAAAGATGACATCGAGCCATCATTTTCACTTCATCGAGCTGCAATCCAACTTCTCCAATTCCTTTNGCCAAGCATTTTTCCACCTCGGACAAGCAACTCACCAACTCTACGAGAGAAAGTTCAGATCTTTCCTGCACAAACCAGATTTAAAGATCAAGACTAATCATTGCGTTTTGTCTTTTAGCGTTTTTAGGGTTTTTTCTGAAACACTATTTAAACCTAAAAACGCCTCCTTTTAGGTTAATGTCTTAGGATTTTTTTCTCTCTTTTGTTCTTAAGGTTGTTGATGATGTTCTTCATGTAGAAATTCATATTTCTTATAACATCCTTGTTTAGCCTTTGATTTCTTCACTTTCTTGTTTACTTTGTGGTTGTTATCCATTCTATGCATGCTGATCTTCTGATTTCCATCTTAAATCTCGTTTTTCCCTTGATTAGAATTTCTGNTGGGTTGAAGTTCTTAAGTTTCATCATCTTTATCTTCTGCATTTTAGGGTTTTAGTTTTGTTCATCAAGTTTTTATCTTAGTGTTCTTACTGTTTTTCATCATTTGAATTTTAATCATAATGTCTTCTTTAGAATTTTCGTTTTCCTGTTTTCCTGTTTTAAAATCCACCATGTGTAGTGAGTAGTTTTCCTAAGTTCCTGAGGAAGGGGGTAGTCTGGTGTTGAATTCTTATTTTCCCCTAGATGCCTAAGTTGTTTGTTTATTGTTCCCTTCTGTTTCACTGTGCTTCATGCTGATTTCTTTCTGATCAACTGAAATCCGAACTTGGGCATTCCCGCACTCAAAAGGTGTATGATGGAATGCCTGAATGTGGTGATTTCAGAGATTTGCATATCCTAGCCTAAGAGATTAGATGTTTAGGGTTCTTATTAGCTTTAGTAGATTGGTTGCAATTGCATGCTTAGTAGTGTACCGTTAACAAGAGTTAGGTCTGGTGATTGCTTTGCTTGA
>OVBE01016870.1:0-10714 GCA_900406425.1 Iberis pinnata | reverse complement strand
CTTTTACCCACATAATCTAAGACCTAAAACCTAAATTTAAGTCTTGATTCAACACATATAATGAATCTAAGGTCACCGGATCAGCTATTTTGATCCGGAAAGGACTATCGATTCGGTCGGTTGTGATTCGGATTGTTGAAAAAGAAAAAAAAGAAAAAATTCTCTCAAGAGCTTAAACATTGTCATTTGATGTGGGCTGATAATTTTGAAGCCCATATATGTCTCATTTTGTTAGAACATAAAATAGATCGAAATGAGAAATCTTTAAGCCCATATATGTCTCAGTTTCCAAAATATTTTATCATTTATCAACTAAGATATAGTCCATGCAGTGTGTCAACGATGTAGGAGAAATGCAGTGAAAAAATAACATATATTGCAAATCACAAAAATATATATATAGTGTGTCAACACCACCGCATATTTCATGCACAATATTGTATATCTACACGTACCATAACCAAACGTAACAAAAGTTCCAAATTTAACATAACCACAAAAATAAATAAATAAAACAAGATACGAAAATTTACTCACGTACCTGCTTCCCAAGTCGCTCGTTCTCTTCCGTTAGTTTTATTCCCTACAAAGTTCAAGATTAAAAAATAGAAAAGACACTTAAATCATTAAATTCTCTAATTATTTGCATTATGTTTTTCTATGTTATGGTTTTCTCTAGATGTGGATGAGCAGACTTTGACATGTAGTTTCACAAGCAAACTTAGAACATGTACAATGCTGGAATCTCATTAGAGGTTCTAATGATTAATTTAATCAATATTTAGTTATTTATATAAAATTAAAAACCTTCTTAATTTTAGTGTCTCCAATAATAGAACCACTAATGTGGTTCTTAAAAATTATATTTTTTTATTTGAGATATTTGAACATAAACGTTTTTTATTGAAATATTTGAACATAAATTTTATGAAACTAACAAATTATTACATAATTTTTGAACATAAATTTTTTAATTGAAATATTTGAACATACATATAAATACATATTATATATTTCAGATATTTTTGTTTTTTCAGGTATTTTTGGTATTTCGGATTTGAAATACCTGAAACCAACATAGAACCAAAAGTTTCAGATTTTTTTGGTATTTCGGTTCTAAAAGACCCGGAACTGACTTAGAACCGAACCGACCCGAAACCGACCCGAAACCGACAAGAACCAAACTGAAATCAAACCGAATATTAGAAAAGTATCGATTAGGTATTCGAATTTAGGATCCGAAGAACCAGAACCAAACCGAATACCCGAAAGCCCAACCCTACAAAAAATCATGTATAAAAAAATGGAACCGAATCGATCCGGAACTGACAAGAACCGAACTGGAATCGAACCGAATATTAGAAAAGTATTGATTGGATATTCGAATTTCAAATTCGAAGAACCGTAACCGAACCGAATACCCTAAAGCCCAGCTCTACACAAAATCATGAATAAGAAAAATGGAACCGAACCGACCCGGAATCGACAAGAACCGAACCGAATATTAGTAAAGTATCGATAAGGTATTCAAATTTAGGATCCGAAGAACCGAAATCGAACCAAATACCAAAAAACTAATGTTTCGAAAACCGATCCAGAGATTAACCTAGATAATCTTTCGGGTCTCTGGGTCAACCGTGGATCAACTGTGGGTCAATAATTCAATAAGTAATTTTATTATTTATATATGTTTAGGTATATATTTTATATAAACATTTTTTTAAGAAAATAAAATAAAACTTTTTGTAATTACTAACAATTTTGATGTAAACATTAAATTAATAATAAAAACATGATAAAAAAATGTTTAACAATAAATGTAAAATAATAATTCAAAATATAGAATATTAGTATAAAAATATGGTATAATAGTTTTAGACAAATAATTAAAATGATAAAAAGAAATAAAGCATCACTGTAACTAATCTTCATTCATTTTTTTTTACAACTTTCTTCGTCTTCTTCAAGTGGCATAGTGAAATCATCATCAATGTCTATAAAATCATAAATAATAGTATTTGCTATTCAATTATATTTATGCCAAAATAGTATTTATATACAAACAAAATATTAATTTGATAAATTAGAATTGCAAATTTATTTATTATATTGACCCGATCTTACCTTTCCTGTTGACCCGGATCGCGGTTTAACCATGATTTTTTACCGAACTTTACCAGTTTTAAAAGAAGTGATTTTAAGGCAAACCCGAACTGAATTCTTCGCCGGGTCACCGGTTTTACCGGTTCAACCGTGAGTCCGAGTCGGATTTCAAAACACTGCTGAAAACCAAGTCCTACAAAAAATTATGAATAAAAAAACAAAATAACTCGGAAAAAAAAACAAAACAGGACCGCCAATCACATACTGCCACATGGCGATCCTGATGCAGGTCTTAAAATCACAAACAAATGACCGTTTCTTCTTGTTTAAACACGAGCTCGGTTTAACCATGATTTTTTACCGAATTTTACCAAAAAGACAATCTAAAATAGAAAAATTGCTAAACTAGAACCAAGTGTCAACCGAGCGCGATCACTATTCTCAATCAGCTAACAAATAAAACGTTGACTTATATATAAATCAAATATTTTATACT
Organism: Iberis pinnata; assembly: GCA_900406425.1. Taxonomy (NCBI): domain Eukaryota; kingdom Viridiplantae; phylum Streptophyta; class Magnoliopsida; order Brassicales; family Brassicaceae; genus Iberis; species Iberis pinnata. The sequence continues at coordinate 8,115 of OVBE01016870.1, read as the reverse complement.
TTGGTATGATCAGAAGTAATATAATCGTATGCAATAACTATATATAATGCTTTAATTCTAATGTACATGAAGATATATAGTAACGAGTTCTAGAATGTTAATTAAACGGAGCAATGGAGTTTAATGTTTCCATTTAAATGTCTATTAATTTTAAGATATCATATCTAAAAGCATATGAAATAAAAATTTAATATTAAGATATATATAATATATCACATACATACTATTAAAATTTATTTTACAAAGTTAAATATAACATACTGGAGATTGTGATGTTGGAGAGCCAGCAATTAACGAAAATAATCGATTTCAATAATTTTTATCTCATAATTTTTAGATAAAAAGTAAAAAAATTCATCTATCACTTTGAAATACATTGATAGATTATATATGGAAGAATTATGAAAATAATTATGATGAATGATTTAGTGCTTTAAATTTAATATATGATATAATTTGTATGTTTCTTTGTTAAATAATGTAGTGTCTTATTATTTATTATTTATTAATGTATGTAATAATTATTGAAATGAGATTGTAGATGAAGTGAATTACTACATGTTATCTTAGCCCATCGAGATAGAAAAGAACCATGGGGTGCGAAAAAGCATAGTAAAAAATAGCAGTGAAAAGTCAAAGAAAGTTCGAGATCAAGCTGGAGACTATGAAAAATTAAAATTCGACAATAAAAAAATCATAGTATAATTTACCTCATCGAAACTAAAATCATGAGCACTGCACATATTAGACATGGACTTATAATTATAAATAAGTCAAATTAAACAAAATGTTCAGATGTTTGGGCTTATAATAATGTTTTGTATAATTTAAAATTTTTTTTTTTCAAAAATGCAACATGATTAGTAAAAAATTAAAAATATATATATATAATTTTATGGTATGAAAAACATATAAATAAGTATTAAAAGTTTTCTTATAAAGTTAAGAAAATATTCAAAAAAAAAAAAAGAAATTCGTATAAAGTTAAGAAAATATTCAAAAAAAATTTTGTTGGATAATCTTGTACTATTGGAAACATTATGATTCTGTTTAAATTCACTAAATGAATTTGAGTAGGGTTAATGTAAACAGTAATTGCAAAAGATGACTTGATTCTATGTCTCATCTCAAGTGTTAAAAGAAAACTTCAGACTTGTGAATCTCTGTAGAGAAGTAATTTGGGTTAACTTGAGAAAACCCAAAAATGAAAAAGGAAATGATGAACTCTGTAAAACCTTAACAAAAAGCCAAGAGAACTTTGTCTCTCATGAGCCTTCAAAAGTGAACCCTCTGCTTCAGAACTTGTCTTACCTTTTCTGGCAGTCTTTGTATTTTGTAACTTAGACCTGCGAACATAAACTTACGTCACAAGCAAATCACCATTTATAAAATTACTCAGAGAACATAATCAACCAACCAAGTGAATGCAAGAATGAATGATCTACCTCTAGCTGTGAATATGTCCTTGATGAAACATTGCAAAACGAAAAATCCCACATAACTCAATTCAATTCAATGGTGTTTCAGTTCAGATTCAGCTACATAAGAATCAAAATCTTACTTTAAAATAATCTCTCCAGAAGTTGAGACGAAGAAGATCAGAAGGATCAATATTGCCCGCAGAGACCATTCTATGAGTCACGCCAACGAGGCGAGGCGAGGCGTAAATAATCAGTTGGATGAGAGAGAAATGAAAAGGACGTACTGGGTTTGTCGTTTCTGTATTTGTTATAAAAAGTAAACACTCCGTTCAGCTCTTACACTAGTTTTTACATAAAAATTTGAAGAAGACAATGCAGGATCCTCGCCACAACCGCCGGTGTAATCTTCAACGTCAGCATCGGAATCATAGTATTAGTAAGTTAGATCTTACAGAGATTTTTTGTTTTTTGTTTCTTAACCAGCATTTATCATGAACAAATGGATAAAAAAACCTTAGGCTTTTGTTTCCCCATTAGCTCAAGTCAAGTGCCTTTAGAATCTGTGGCTCGCTCTTACCATCCAAGTTTACACCCATATCTGCACATTTTTGAAACATCCTAATTATTAGGCTTCGGTGTTTCAAAATAAGCTATTATCTTGCTTTCCCCTGCTTCATAGATAGGAGTGGAAATACAGATTGAAGATGATTAAGTTGCATAGATACACACTGATTTGTTCTTACCAAAGGAATTCATACTTAAAGCACGACCCAAAATGCATTGTGCTCCCTATTATTAACTGGATATGTTGCTTGTTGAGGTTTATGCCTCCAAAAGACTTAAGCTTTTCTACTGAATGATTGACCAAGCGAAATGAAGCTTGAACGAGATGCTGATAAAACATTAAACCACTTTAGTACACGAGCCACACAAATCTCTTTATCTAGTTTTTGTTGGATTCCATTCCCCGGATCACCTCTTATGCAATCATATCTATTATGACTTGCATTCTTGTGTGTGATCTTAAGCACATTTGTTTTGCTTCTTATATCACAGTAGCTTATCAACCAGCATTTGCACTTCCACTACTTCCTTTGTAGAACTGAGCTTGTCAAGTCTTTTGACCTTAGTCTTCATTGTGGTTTCATGATTGGTACCTGTTTGCAATCTCCATCTCCAATCTAGCCTTAAGATTTGAGTTTTAAATTTGAGGCTCTTCTTCATGATCAAATGCAAGAACCAGCTTCTATTCTTGATTCTTCTGCCAAACTAGTCTCTAAACTGTCAGTAACTTGATTTATTGAGATCTCACTTCATAACAACCTATATTTACCCATAGCAGCAACTTTAAGACATGTCTCATAGCCACATAACATGTGTTTCTGCAGTAGAGAACACCCTCAAATACTTTTAATTGGGCCATGCATCATTAAATTTCCAGATTTTAACCAGAGCATCCTTTTCTTTATCAAGACTTGATACTTGAAGCTTCTTCACCTAAATAACCTACAAATTCCCTCTGCTTTACAAGGTACTTATATGCACTTCTCATGATGCACACAAATGACTCTTGAAATCAATAGGCTATAGACAATACTCTGATTCTTCTTGAGAGAATCCACTTAAGCACTTTAGTACATTCATTTCAATTCATTCCACCATGTCTTCCTTGGAATTTTTAGCAACTTGCAACTCTTTACTGAATCTTTTACCAACTGTTAGCTTGGTAAGAACTAAGAACCTTTTCTTGACTTCTTCACATGTAACATTGCTTTATGATGATTTTGCTATTTAATTTTACATGTTTAACATTTTTTCAGGTTTCGTGAGAGAAGCCATAATAGCCTCAGATACAAGATGGCTGAATGAAGATGAAGTCACTGCTATTATGAATCACCGTGCTTCTTTGACTCTCTCCACCTATCCTCCCTTACGTGGGTTCGCTAATGGGTTGTTTCTCTTTAACAAGCGACGCTACAACGGAATTACAACTTCAAGAAGTGTCGTTACAAGGAGAGGAACTATGGGAAACAATGCAAATGACAACAAGATAAGCTACACTGAAGGTTTTATATTTGCAAATGAAAATGTAGTTATAAAGACCTACCGAAACAGAATTAAGTAAGTCTATAGATTTTAATCTACTAATTGTGCTCTATTTGGTAAACTAATGGTTTTAATGGTTTGATTACAGGTTTGGTACCTTCGTGTTGGTGCATTATCTTTGGATTAATCCAGCAGCTTGATGTTCATCAGTTTTCTAAACTATTTTCAGATTTGTTTACTGCTTTTTTGTTGGATATTGATATGGTTATTACTTATTGAATGAGTTGATCTAAGCGTTTGTTGCATACTTAAAAAATTGAGCTTTTGCTATGTCATCGATGAAACATTCATAATCTTGCAAAATGAAATCTCACATAAGTCGGTTAAATGGTGTTTCAGTTAATTTCAGTTGTGATTTCCAGAAGTTGAAACAAAACAAAAATACAATTGCTGGAAGCAAAAAAAGTTAAAAAGCTGATTAAAAAAAATTAAACAAGAAAGTTTTTGCTATGTCATTGATGAAACATTCATAGTCTTGCAAAATGAAATCCCACATAAGTCGTTTAAATGGCGTTTCAGTTAATTTCAGCTGTGATTTTCAGAAGTTGAAACGAAATAGAGAAAATGTGAATCATAAAAAACGAAAATACAATTACCAAATAATAGAAACGACAAGAGCAAAAGATCTGACAAAGAAGTTTTTGCCACTAAAAAGTATAAAGCTAAGTTTCCGTCCGTAAACCGCCGCGCCGTAATCAAGACCGGTCTTAGACTAAAATTGGCTGGAAGCAAAAAAATTTAAAAGGCTGATTTAAAACAAAATTAAACAAGAAAGGGTTAAGAGGGAATCAAACCTTAGTATTCTAAGAAAGGAAGGACAGCTTTTAAGTAGTCTTCATTGAAAATGTGGCCGCAATTTTTTTATATTCTTTGCGGCCGCAAGCATCTGCTTGTTGTGCTTGGTCCAAGGACCGACACTGGCTGTAATGCATTTTAAGAGTTTTTCGATCGCCGTACTGTCTTCCGATTTGACATATAAAAATAAAAAATATCCCCAAAAACTCATAATTTTTGGGTTTAATAAGTCTATTAAAATTTTGGGCTCAACAACGTTAGAAGAATACATTGATACAAACAAATCGATATTTTTGTGTGTATATTATATTATTACTATGTGCATTATGTTATATATTATTGGGATAAATTATATAGTCCATATTTTGAAGAGTAGATCTTAACAAACCCAAGACTCATATTAATCTTACTAATTTTATTAGTATCTTATTATATTTTATATATTAAATCGAAAGTAAGTTAGCTTACGTGTCGCGGTCAAAATTAGTTTCAAACTTGAATTGACTAATATGGGTTTATTGAATCTTTTAATTACGAGATTTTCCATCAAAAATGCATGTGTGTCGTGACGACTATTTCGTTTGTACCCTCTCATGATGACTCATTTGTCTCGTACCAAAATTACGGATACGGGTTTAATGAAAATATATAAATATGATTTGTGCCAATCGTTATTGATACATAACATTCTTATTTTTATTATAATATATGTAATTATATATTTATATAATATTATTATTTTAATTGTTCACAATTTTATATATTTATTTGAACTTATTATTATTATAATCGTAATAGTATAGATATATACAATTTATAAATATATATATAATATATCAAAATATGCTTATTGACGGCTTCCGGACTGAGGAGGACCCCTTATGCGGGCTAGGGTGAATATTGAAAAACAATTTAGCAACCACCATTGTCGTGGGTTCCAGAGGAGTTTATCGGCTTATGTCTCCACTTCATACAAAGCTCTTGAGTTTAGTATGGGCTATGAAAAGTCTTTTTAAACAGGACTATAGGTGTTTTTCACTTTCTACACGGATTCAAAAGAGTTACTCACAATGATATCCACCCCCGAAGACTGGTCAAAATCTGACCGGAGAAACCGACGGATTTATATTTTTGCAGTTTTTTCACAACTAGAAAACATGCCAAAATCTGACTGGAGAAACGACGGATTTAAATCCATCGATAAAAGCGACGGAAAATCGACGGGAAAAGAGTCCGTCGATTAATTTATCGACGGCAAGAATCCGTCGATAAAAACCGACGGAAAATCGATGAAATTTTATCGACGGACTTATTCTGTCGGTTTTTGGGATGAAATTTGCCCGTTTGGATTTGACCGTTTTTAAGATTTGGATTTTTGGGATTGATTTTTTTTGTTTTAAAGAAAACCGACGGAAAACTGACGGATATGCCCATTCCGTCGGTTTTCTTAGAAAAAAAAAATCAAACCCCAAACTCCAAAAACACATGTTTTAATTTTCCAAACCCCAAACATATATTTTGATGATATGATATTACATATGTTTATGGTTTTAGATCAAATTTATCAAAACTTAATGTTTGGGGTTTGATTTTTTTTTTTTTTAAGAAAACCGACGGAAAACCGACAGATATGCCCAATCCGAAGGGTATCAACGGATTAGGCATATCCGTCGGTTTTTGGGCGTATCCGTCGGTTTTTTTTTCCAAACATGTGTTTTTGGGGTTTGGGATTTTTTTTCTAAGAAAACCGACGGGTATCAACGGACTGGGCATATCCGTCGGTTTTCTTAAAAAAAAAAAATCAAACCCCAAACATTAAGCTTTGATAAATTTGATCTAAAACCACAAACATATGTAATATCATATCATCAAAATATATGTTTGGGGTTTGAAAAATTAAAACATGTGTTCTTGGGGNAATTAAAACATGTGTTTTTGGGGTTTGGGGTTTGATTTTTTTTAAGAAAACCGACGGATTGGGCATATCCGTCGGTTTTCCGTCGGTTTTCTTTTAAAAAAAAATCAATCCCCAAAACCCAAATCTTAAAAACGGTCAAATCCAAACGGGCATATTTCGTCCCAAAAACCGACGGAAAACCGACATAATAAGTCCATCGATAAAATTCCGTCGATTTTCTGTTGGTTTTTATCGACGGATTCTTGCCGTCGATAAATTAATCGACATAATCTTTTCCCGTCGATTTTCCGTCGCTTTTATCGATCCGTCGGTTTCTCCGGTCAGATTTTGACATGTTTTCTTGTAATGTACCTACTAATTATTATGCATGATCACGAGATAATCTGAATTTAAACTTTAATTAAAAAATATATAAGTGGAATTTAAGGTCACTTCCCAATTATATTTTATCGTTGAGTTCTGAATTTTTTAAAATTATGATATAAAACTAATTTATGGTTGTTATATAATTTCAATATATGTTTTGGTTAAAACATATTTGGCGTAGAGTTTAGTAAATTTGTGATTACTCGGTATTCTAGTTCTGTTATATGACTGAATAAAAAAGCATAGATAATTTAGGCTAACAACATAAATTATTTAAACATAAAAATATCTATGTAAACATAAGTTAATGAAAAACATAATAAAAACAACATATATCAATTCATGGATTGATCATTCAGTCATTTGAATAGTCTCAAGAATATATAAATTCATCGTCGTTGAAGTTTCGTCATATGAAGATCCTCTAAACATGCTTCCTGAGAATTCAAATTTCTCTTCCGAACTAGAATATGCAGATGGTTCCTCTGCTTGCATGTCCATTTTTCATGGATCATCTTCAAAATGATTTGGTGATCTCATATCAGGATTTTCTACGAAAAATGCCTCATACATTATATCAACCAACCAGTTGAATTTGAAGACATCAATTTGATTTCTTATTTTAGATCTTAACTCACTGTGATACACTCTAATAAGTGTCTCTTCATTTTTATTGTAATAATCATAAATCCACGTACTGGTATATCATTCTTGGTTGTATTCTTCAAAATCCATGTTGTCTTGTTTAATTATGCTCGACATTTTTTATTGATCTTACATTAAACATGAAACCAAATTTAGATATATAAAAACAAACATAACAACAAAAAATAACTACGTAAACTATTGTTTGGAATATATAAGTATAATAATTATATACTATTAAAGTTTAGTTATTATATATATATATATATATATATATATAATATTTATTCAAGTACATCGCATGCATTAAAAAAACATGTTGATTAAAATACAAACCATTGTTATTTTTATACAAAACTTTATTGTAATAAATTCTTAATTATTTCTTAACATAATTGTTTTCTGGATTATGATTCAAATATTATATATATTATTGGATGAAATGGTTTCAATATTTTCATTTTAAAAAGCATGTTTTCAAAATTATAGATTTAATTTTATTACTGTAATTACAAAAAGTGTACATCTTAAATAGTACTAATATGCTTTTAATTACATATATTTTAATATTAATATTATATATTCAGATGTTTATATATACATATAACATTCATATATAGTCAACTATAGAATATATAAGATTAAACATATTTTTAACTATATATTAAGATAATGAGTTTAATATTTAATTTCCTATATTTTAGGAACATAAAACCATTGAATTATAAATATATATATTTTATTATTAGATAATAATATATCACTATAATTATAGAATTTACATTTTTTTATTGCAATGTATTTGACATATTTCCTATATATATATATATATATATATATATATATATATAATAAAATTATCAA
>OVBE01016868.1:0-10716 GCA_900406425.1 Iberis pinnata | reverse complement strand
GTAAGGGGTGACATCGAGGGTTAAGTTAGTTATAAAAGCAAAATGTTGGGTTACTCTAACTAATTTTCTCTATATTATATATGTATTGTTGACAACTCTTTTGTAATTGATTTCATCTCACAAACCCGTTGGGGTACATGTCCACTGGTTATCTTCATATTTGGTTTTATATCGATCAGTTGGGAAGTCAGAGGATATTCGTGTCCCCTTGTTTTAACTATTGTGAACTATGTATTCTCAGAATAAGACTTGTTCTGCTTCATCTTGAAGAGTTATTTAACATTTACATCCAAGTTAGTTTACATGGTAATGGGTTTGTTGTTTTCCTCTTGTGGGATTATCATGTATCATGTATAGATTTGTTTAATGAAATAATCCAATCTAGTTGTCAAAAAAAAATCATCATAGGGTAAGAAATTTTTCTCACCCCTCTCTACTCTCTTGCTGGGCATCTTTATACTTCTGTTTTTGTTTATTGTTGGCGATTGGTGATAGACTTAGAATGTAAATCCTAAAACTATACTGCAGAGAACATATCAATGTAGCATAGATAAGGTCGAATCCCAAAGAGACCAGATAGCACACTTTCAGTTTTAATATCGAATCAAGATAAGATAGATAAAATAGATGGTTTGTAACTGAATAAAATCAATTATTATAATAAACGAAGTAAATCAATAATAAAAGGCATCATAAATTATAGAAATCCACAGGCTATCAGGTTTAAAAGCTCAGGTTAACATGCCATATTTTACTTTGAAAATAGCTTTCAACATGAAAGACAACAATTTAAACCCTATGTTCGAATTACTAAAGACAAACACTCACCGTATTTAGATAATTCAATCAAGAATTAAATTCATATTCAATTGTTCATAAGCATTCCAGACAATACTCTCGCAAGCAAGAACACTTATTCATCTAGACTAGATCAAACCTCTAAACAAAATCTCTTTGCGTTTATCAACCTAATATCAATGATTTAGATGGCCAGCGTAATTAAAAAATTAAGAACAAGTCTAGACTAAGAACCTAACAATTTCAATCCTTTATGTTAAACCCTAACATTCAAATCCGGTTTCTCTGGGAAACCCTAAAGCCTAACTAGAGAACTACTCACACATTGAAGAGTAAACACAAATCGATATCAAAGAAGAACTCATAATCATAAAACAAGAATATATATTGAAACAAGGGTTCAGAGAAACTTATCCCAAATACAGGGTTCTAGATCCGTCTCCCCCTCTCAGTAAAAACCTAAAATAAAATAAAGCATAGTCTCTAATAAAACCTAGCCAAAAGGCTTTTATAGTAGAAATAAAATAAATTAAAATAGGAAAAGTTGGATAGGTTTGGGGACACTTTTGCAAAATATGGTAAATCTTCAAAATTCTCGCAGGTAGGTGGACCGGTTGGTCCAAGTCTAGATACCTCGGTCTATATTTTCTTTTCTCCTTGTTTTACCGGACCGGCTGGTCCAAGTCTGGACCCCTCGGTCTATCTCTTCACATGCTTCTTCTGCGAGACAGTTTGACCAGTATTCAGTAAAATTGCCATAACTTTTGATTGCACTAATGGATTGACTCTAAACCACTTCCATATGAAAGCTAACTCACGTGGATATCTTGTGTCCAAAGTTTAGATAAATCCATCCATGGTAACATCTTCAAACATTGGAAAACTTTTGACCCTTCTACAAGACTCTGCAACTGCATATGTCAATTTGCATCTATTTCGTGCAGAAATCCATCTTTAGTTCAAGAACGACTCAAACACCTAGAAACCTGTAAAGATACCAAATTGAGAATAAAACTCCCGGATAATGCTTAACAGAAAACATAAATGCTCACTAGAAAGCGTTAAAACCGAGTAATATCAATTGGCCTTGTGCCAGCGCGACCAACTGTGCAGATTATTATGATCAAGTAGATTTGATATGGCTCTTGGGTCATGCTCACTCTCTGTTTAGACGAGGGTCTAGTTGGTGAGTGCATGAGGTAGGATTAGATGCAAGATGGTGGCCAACAGCGAGTCTATGGAGGTTAGAATCGGATGGAGGCGGATGTCACATCTCCGAACTTCCCTAGTTCGTGGGATGGACCATAGCCAAGTAAAAATTCAATGGAAAGGAAAAAGACTAAGGAAGTTAGCTATGGAAAAGGGGGAAAGGACTTAGGTCCTTAGGAAGGTTAGAGTCGAATTAACTATTTGGAAAAGATGTGGGCTAAAAACAAAGAGGTTAAAAGAATAAGATAGAACTTTCAACTGGATTATTTATAATTAAATTTATTTAATTAATTATAAATAGCTCAGTGACATCTCAAGCATATCCAATGTATACTGGTGGAAGTATGAAAAATGTCATAAGGGCTATGTAGGGGGTGGGTATAGATGGGTGGCCGGCGAGACTGAAGGATCAAGCCTGGATAAAGCCAAGAACCGTATATTCACCCAACATGCTTGGGAAACATGATCAAAGATGATAAGGGAAGGATCCAAGGATCGATCAAGGGGAAATTGAATCCAAGATCCGATCAAGGGATGATCAGAACAGAAGGTGTGATCCAGAACAAAGGAATATGAATGTAGAACTTAGTCAAGATCAAAGAATGATCGAATGACTAAGGAAAATAGGCGAAAGATCATGACAAGGGTTCAAATCCTAGCTCGGGAAGCTGAATGATCGAGCTAGGTAAGCTGGGGCAGCTAGTTTGCAACTCAGTTCAGCTCAAGTCAGTTCATGGTATCTAAACCAGCTAGGTGGACTGTCCACTAGTCGGGCAACTGAGTTGAGCTGGGTGGTTGGGCGGTTACACCAAGTCGCACTTGTTCGGGAAAATCGTGCCTGTTCGAAAGGGCACGAGTGGTTGGGTGGTTATGAACCAAAGTCTATAAATAAGGGGCCTTGGGTTCATTTTTGCGCACCATAACACACACAAAAACACTCTGAACAATCTTGAGAGAAATTCTAAGACATTGATAGAAGAAGAATTGATTGTGGCTTGGAAGCGTGTAGCATCCGGACCGAAGTAAGGATACGCTTGGGAGATCCGTCTAGTAAACTGATCTCGACGACAAAAGGTGCGTGAATGACTATGGTTAAGTTCGGGCAAAGGAACGCTAGTGAATTGGCAAGATTCGATCCAGACTTATGCATTTTCCCTTTTTATGTAACTGAATCTATAAAACCCAAGTTGAGACTAGACTGCTTAAAACCACGGTGATTCATTGGGTCAACGTCCAGTCTAGTATCCCACTAAGAGAAACCACCAACACAACTGAATGATGCGGTATTCTAGCTAAAGTCTTAAATCACATCCGGGAAGGCCCTTGGGAAGATTGGAATATTTGATCTAACCTGGACCGTTGTGTGAAGACCGTGGGCCGAATTCCGATCAGGAACCCATAGATTAACTTAGGAATTAATGAGAATTAAAGGGTTAAAAGCGTGCATATAGACGGTTCTGAAACATAATTCACGCACTAAATAGTCTATTAGATTACTTATCGGTTTGTGACTTTCAGGTAATAAAGGGGACCGTGGGAAGAGTTTGGCTTAACGCGAGGACTCATGACCGTGAAGATGGGTGGTGATCAATTCGGGATTATGTTAGGATCATTTAAGATAAAAACTTGTAATAGCCTATAGTGCAAACGGTCAAGTTGTAAACGAATCCTAAGTTATTAAATAAAGTTTCTCGTTTATCTATATTTCCTCCGCATTGCATGAAATCTATAACTCTTTAAAGATTTAAATGAATTTAGTATTGGGTATCCTCACATGAAAAGACATAAAAATTGACAAAAGGCATTAAAACGAATTGATCTGACCGGGAACACATAGTATTTTGGCATGTGATGATCGTTCTTGACTTAGTGTCCGAGACAGGGCGTCATAGTGGAATTCTTACGGTTGTGGCCTCATTGCCTCATTGCATGGCTAAGAGTTTTGCTGTTCTATGCCCCTTCATATCACGTAGACGCTCGCAATGTGGTTCGGCAAGGAAGACTTTTATTTAAAGTTTATAGGCGGCGTCTTTGTGTGTTGTTGGGCTTCTTAATTAAATTTATATTACTCAATTATGTATGTGTTATTTATATAGGTTTTTTGATATATTATGTCATCAACATATTTGTATTAGGTGGGGACATCTCATTTTGGGTAGGACTCCTATGCTTATCTCTTGTATTGGTCTTGCCCTTAAATTAAAGGAAGATAGGGGTTTTTGACAATCTAGAAAGACCTTCCTTCTTAGATTCGATAATCTCGATTCGAGATTTGTCTTCTTTAGTTTAGATATAAGTCTTTTATCTCTTCCGAGATCAGTTATGGTGTGTTTGTGGATTCTTCTTTGATCTAATATAATATGTTGTCAGGAAAAAAAATAAAAATTGGATTTGGGATTAGATGATAATCCCGGTTCGGGATTTGTCTTCTTTAGTTTAGGTATAATTCTTTTATCTCTTCTGAGAATAATTATTCTGGTGTGTATGTGGATTCTTTTTTAATGTAATATAATAATGTTCTCAAAAAAACAAAAGTTTGTCTGAACTCGATGAACTTTACCCAATCATAATTCCGAGCAAGCTCTGACTTATGAAATTCATCAAGTATCACAATCCAAGTGTGGATCAGTGTCGTACTTAGATTTTTCAGGACTTAAAGTGATATTCAATTATATTTTTAGTTAAAATTAAATATTTATTTAATAACTAAAATAAATTATATATATATGATATAATATATTTAATTTCTTGTAAAGTACATATTTTTATATATACATATATTAACTTCTATAAAAAGTAATTAGGATATTATATTAAAATAAAATAATATATAGATAGTAATAAAACTCTTTTCAAGATTAAATGTGAAGATAATTTTAAAAGATTATAAATAATAATAATAATAATAATAATAATAAGTATAATAATTAAATATTATATAATAAAAACTAAAAGTAATTAAAGGGAAAATATAACAAACCAAAATGATCAGTTGAAAACTATCATTTTTATTGGAATAAAATTGGCAGTTAGTTGAAAACAATATTATTTAATTTAAAAACCGATAAAATTATGTTAGTAAAATATAGGGAAATTGCAACAGATAATAAGAACATAAGCTATAATTAAGTATATAACACCTATAAGTAGGTGTGGATTCTCTCTCCAATCAAAATACAGGTTATATGCATATTTACCCATGTCTCTGTCACACTCTATCTCACTCTCTCTTTTACACTCTCGCTCACTCGCGAAAATTTTTCTACCTCATCTCTTTAATATTCAAACTAACAACTTCGGGTATACGAACTACTTAAATTTATTTTTGGGTTTAGGGTATATATTTTGGGTTTAGGGTATATATTTTGGTTTTAGGGTATATATTTTGGATTTAGGGTATATTTTTTGGGTTTAGTGTATATTTTTGGGTTTAGGGTTTAGGTTTTTGGTTTAGGGTATATGTTTTGGGTTTGGGGTTTAGGTTGTGGTTTTAGGGTATATATTTTGGGTTTAGGATTTAGGTTTTGGGTTTAGGGTTTAGGGTTTATATTTTGGGTTTAGAGTTTATATCTTGGGTTTGGGATTTAGGTTTTGGGTTTAGGGTTATGATAATTATTCACTAATTCATAACATATGTGTTTGAGGTATTGAGTTTATATTTTTGGGTTTTGGGTTTATATTTTGGGGTTTTAGGTTTATATTTTGGGGTTTTAAGTTTATATTTTGGGATTTGGGTTTATATTTTGGGGTTTTGTAAAATATATGTCCGTTTTAAATAATTTATAATTTTAATCATAGTAAATGTAAAAAAAGTTGTGTTTTTTCATATTACTTTTTGTGATTTTATGTTTTGAATTTATATAATTTAATTTGAGTAAACAAATAAGGGGGTGAAATTTTAATTTAATAAAAAAATTTAAAAAAAAAGATAAGAGAGAGAGAGAGGTAAAAAGATAGAACCAAGATACAAGTTGTATATTTGTTGTTAAAAATCTAATATACAAACAATATGCTATATTCTTAATATTCATCCTAAAATATATTAGCCAACTGTTTTAAAAGAAAAAAAATACAATTTCTACAGGGTCGGAGACGGTTGGCTTTTTTATAATATTATAAGCAGAACTCTATGATCAACCTATCATATCTAAAACCTTCATGCGTCTGGTTTCAGCCAAGCGGACATCCATCCGATCCAAACAACCAGTCATCACATTATATAAGTTCATTAGGAAATAAGTTTATCAACAGATTGGAAGCTGCTTGATCGAACATATCATTTGGTTGCCACAAAAGTGTATAATTTAGCCTATTTTGCTATGATTATAGTTTTAAAATGGAAAAGCACAAAGTAAATACGATGTAATTGCTAGCAATATAGTAAAAGTGTTTTTGCATTTTTAAATATTAAATAGATTGCGTATCAGGCATACTTAGCGAACTGAACCGAAGTTGATCCCACATTAAGTATGTTTTTATTATAAAGATAAAGAAAAAAGAAAAAAAAACGAATACATTAAGTATGTTCATTGCAATTCTTGCAAGCTAACCATTTTTAATGTATAGTTAGTTGAGTGATGGCATGCAAATGGTACAGCGTGAGAACAAAAATGCCACAATCATTATCAACCAAACTCGTCGACCCCTCAAAGCAATAAAGATATATTATATGAACTTAAAAAGTAAATCACTTTCTTTATAAAAATCATTTTAGTTTTGGATTTGTGTGGTTTTATGGTGGTGGTGAAAAAGGATGAATGTTCCACCAACTCCAATCCTTAACCTTCATCAAAATCTTATCCACATGCAATCCTGCTCATTCCAACTAGTTCATCAATTTAATAAATATCTTATTGTCTTCTCTGTCAAATAAATATCTCTATTATTTTTTATGATCCAAATATCCAGAGTTTCGAAAAAATCCAACTAGATTCAAAGCGTCCGCAGTCGTCGAAGGTATCTAGGAGAACCGTCAAAATTCACCTCATTTTAATTGACGATGACCGAGATTCAAACTCATGTGGTGGAACTCACAGTCGTGAACCTTTTACCACCAGAGTTAGAAGCTCCAGTTTATCTCTATAATTATTAGAAGAATTTTTTTGAAATACTATCAAAAGAAATTTAAATTTAGAAAATACCACTCCTAAAAGTTCCAAAAATACCACACTCAAATATTCCAACAATATCACAAACATAAAAAAATGAATTTTAAGGATTCATAATTTTAAATTTTGGGTTTGGGTTTGGAGAAAGTTTTATTCTCCTTGCTCAAATATTATTTAGCTTGCAAAATCCTAATTACCAGTGATAAATTATATATATATATTCCTGCAATATAATTTTCTATTCTAATTTATAAATGAATCTTATTTATTCGTTTTTTTTTTGGTATGATTATTTATTCGTTGTTAGTTAGGAGAAGTAAATTAAAAAAATTTAATCAAAGAAGAATTAAAAAATATAAGGCCAAGTTGTGTATTTATATGCCTTTATGTGAATGTCATATACTAAAGTAATTATATATACATACATGATGTGTACAAGTTGGTTTGTCTTCTACGACAAAACCTTATCTTGATTTCACGAATTTTTTTTTACTCTAGAGAACGAATCGAATCAAATAATTTTTAACTAATATAATAAATTTAAATGTCATGACTAACATTTTTATTAACTACTTTCAAGGAAATAAGTATGTAGTATATGTAGTTATTGTTTATAACAAAAAAAAACAGCCATATTATTATTATTATTATTATTATTATTATTATTATTGGGAGATTCTCAAAAATACCACAAAAAATTAAGTATATTCCAAAAAGACCACACACTCCCAAAAGTTCCAAAAATACCATATATTTTTCCCAAAATACCACACAAATGTTTTTGTTCCAAAAATACCACAAATTTTAAATAGCTTTAAAATTTCAAATTTAAATCCAAAAACCTCCAAAACCAAACCATACCTTCTTCAAAACTAAACCCTAAACTATATTTAGTGAACTCAAACCCAAAATTTTAAATTCTAAACTCTTAAAATTTATGTTTGTGGTATTTTTGGAACATTTGGGAGTGTGTGGTATTTTTGGAACTTTTTGGAGTGTGTGATATTTTTGAAATTTGAAGTTCTTTTGATGTTATTTGAAGGAATTACTCTTATTTTATTATTATTAATATTATATTATTATTATTAATATTATTATTATTATTATTATTATTATTATTATTATTATTATTATTATTATTATTATTATTATTATTATTATTATTATTATTATTATTATTATTATTATTATTATTATTATTATTATTATTATTATTATTATTATTATTATTATTATTATTATTATTATTATTATTATTATTATTATTATTATTATTATTATTATTATTATTATTATTATTATTATTATTATTATTATTATTATTATTATTATTATTATTATTATTATTATTATTATTATTATTATTATTATTATTATTATTATTATTATTATTATTATTATTATTATTATTATTATTATTATTATTATTATTATTATTATTATTATTATTATTATTATTATTATTATTATTATTATTATTATTATTATTATTATTATTATTATTATTATTATTATTATTATTGTTAGAATTGATGTTAAAAATAAACATATTGTAATGGTATATTTCTTATCAATGGCTCTACAAGAAAAATAAAAGTATATATGTTACTTATTTGATTGGTAACTTGCTTTGCAAAACTCTTTTTCCCCATCTTGTCTCTCAACTTGGACTATGTTTGTTCTTATGGGGATGCATGCTGCATCTAGATAAGGATGATATTTTCATTAAACACTCACTAAAAAGACAAACTCAAACTTGTGACATAGAAAACCTAACAAATGTAATAAAACCTTTTTAATGAATAGATTAATATTTGACAAATATATGTATACGAAGAGAGTAGTACAAAAACCACGGCATTCCTCTTATTTGAGAGTCAAGGTTTTGCATTAATACGTTTCAAGTACGCTAAAATTATTATTATAAACATGAGGTTGACTACTATTTGCAATTTGATTATGATTTCTGTAAACTGTATATGCATTCGATATAGAGTAATTCTGTAAAATACCATAAAATAAGTTCATATTCTAAACATATCACACACTATAAATTATTCCAAAAATGTTATTGAAATGTTTTTCTTTCAAAAACATCAAAATATGTAATACAATTTAAAGTATTTAAAATTTCATATTTGTGGGTTTGGATTCACTAATTAGAGTTTAGAATTTAGTGTTGAATGGACTATAGTTTATTTTTGGGGCTTAGGTTTAAACTTGACATTGTTAAGCTATTTTAAATATATGATATTTTTAGAACAAACAAATTTGTGGTATTTTTGAAACAAGTTGAGAGTGTGTAATATTTTTGTAACTCAACCTAAAAATTTTGGTATTTTAGATAATTCTCCTTAGGAAAAAACCCGAAAAATACTCAAACTCAATAACATTTGTTACTTTAATACACAAACTTTTTCTGTTGTCATTTTAATACATCAGTTTTTTGTTGTCATTTTAATACATGAACTTTTCAAAATCCCAATTTTACATAACAAAAGCTAACAGATGTTAACTATATTTACCAAATTTTTTAGTTTCCCGAATAATACACTAACTATTAAGATTTTCTAGTTAATATATGAACTAACGAATTTTTATAATTTGATATTGTTTTTTAAAATAAATTTTCATGTTAATAAATTGTTAGAACACATTCTAAATCATGTGAAATAATTACTACTATTAATGCAAAATAAATTATAATAAAGGAAGATTTTTTTTTAGTATTGCTACTTCCACCATATTACTTTTGAAAGTACCATCATTCTTTGAACACACTTTCTCATTATTTTTTGAAATTTTATGTTCAGTTTACTCACGAAACACTTTATAACAATCAAAATACTATTTGTGTATTAAAATGACAACAATAAGAACATTTTTATGTCAACAATAATTTATTTACTTAATATTTACATACACCACCTTATAGTTGGTGGTACTAAGATTACACGGGCTAGTTTGGCATAATGATCGGCGTGGTAATTCTGCTCTCGAGGAATATATGAAAAGCTTATGTCTAACAAGGAAGGGAGAAGTTGTAAAACATCTAGACAATATGTGGCAAATGGAGTGGAGGGTCCTAAGCCATTATGAGCCGATAAAAATGTGAGTAATAGAGCCAAACTGTCCGTGTAGCCTCCACATCTATGTGAGCCACACTAGGATTGAATGGAATTTATACATAGCCAGTGACAAGGGATTTATGATGATAGAAAATACACCAACTAATACTAGTCAGTGAGGAAGGAGAGAGCCATGAACCATCGATGAAGCAGTTAAAGATATGTGAAGGCAGAGGTATTCTCCATGGAAAAGTTTAAATAATGTGGAAAGTGGGGAGAGTATTCGGTGTGGTGATAGTAGGATTTTTCCGGGTGTCAATTCCTATTACACTATCATGTCGTTATAGTGATAATAGGTGTCAATCCAAATGGGTGATGTTATTACACTCTAGATGCAATGGATTGCACTAATTCAAGTCAAATATATAAAATTGGTTTTTCTAACAAGTCCTAAACAAACAGACGTGCATAAGATAAACAAGACATGGAAAATGAAATTTATAAAAATAAACTCTAAGGAAAGATAGCATGCA
>OVBE01016867.1:0-10717 GCA_900406425.1 Iberis pinnata | reverse complement strand
ATGTTGCTACTGTCTAGGGGTTAGCTCATTGTATGAGGTATGTTAGGTACTTAGATGCTTCAGGATGAGTCCTCGGTCAATTACCCTTGTTCTCAAGAACTGCTTCACATTGTTTACATCTTTCACCCTCTTTGCGTTTTTACATCTTAGTCTTTTATGTTTCTTTTTATGTTTATGCACTTTACCTTCAGCATGTTCATTGCATTTAGGACCTTTTAGCAAAACCACCCCTTTTAATACTTAGCTTGAATTTAAGGCATTCATTGCATTCAGATTGATTAGTACACTCCCATTTGGATTGATAACCCATATATACTACAATGATGGGCAATTGATACCGATAGTAGAACCTCAAAAATCCTACTATCACAGTCCCTCATAAACGAGCTTCTAGAATCACAATGGTTAAGGAGGTCAAGATGAAGCATGAATCTAAAATATTATCTAGTGCTAAGAGTGTAGCTAATGAAGTCAAAGTTGGATATTCTCATGTTCCAACAAAGAACACAATTCTAAAGGAAACATAGATGCAAAGGTGAAACCAAAGAAGATCAAGAGGGATTCTCAAGTTACATTGATTGCTCAGGAACTGGTTGGAGATTCAATCGAGTATAAGGTGAAGAAAAAAGGTACTTCAAAGCCATTCTCAAAGGTTAAATCCTTCTTTACCTTATAGCTTAAAGACAAGGGAATTGATGCCACGAAGGATGTGATGAGTAAGGTTCTGAAGTTGAAGATTTCAAATTATGGTGATTGTTGTGGGGCATCTCTTGATGTTGATCTAGCTCCAATTTAGGAGGTAAGTTCGTCAAGCTATTGACGTTAAATAATTACTGAGTGGGAGGCAACCCACTAATTGGTGTTTTAGATTAGTTATTTTTAGTTTTAAGTCAGCTTAATTTTAGGTTATTAAATTATTAATTTTTGGTTGTGAGTTCAAAGTGTTTCAGGTGAATTCCGAATGAAGAAAAACTGGTCGGATGCAGTAATCGATCATCCCTGAAATATGGTATGGAGAGATCGATCAATCCTTCTATAGTTCGATCGATCCATCGTTTTTCATAACTGCAGAGAATCAGATCGATCGATCCGTCTATGGAATGATCGATCCGATCGACCATGGACTTATGTAAAAGGGATCGATTGATACGTCTTTAATTCAGAAGCCAGTCGATCTCCTTTTTAGGTATGTACCGAAACTATATTTGAACTCTTGGTTTTTTGTCATTTGTCTATTAGTTAGGTCTTATTTCTTCTCTTGGATTTATATTCACACCTAGACGATGTGAAGTAAGTATGGGGGAGGGTTTATATCTACTAACCATATTTTGTGTCTTTTTGGATGTTTTGTCATTTTGATGAAATTTTTCAAAATTTTTCATTTTTGTTTAGACGAGTCTAGTCGAGGCGAAGGAACAAGGACCAGAATCTATGATAATTATTAGCCTAGTGTGAGTTTATAACTGATTTCTATTTGATTACTGACTTAATTAACTGTTGCATTTAGGATTGGAACCGCATTGATTAATTGATATTTTTTTGAAAATTCTAGTCTTTTGGATTGTTGATGATTTGATGCTAGCTCTACCTTGTTATGACTAAAATTTATCCCAAATTCTCTTATCTATGGTGTTGGAATACTTTGAGCTAGGTATTTTCGTCTTCATCCCTCTGTAAAACCAACAGTTCTCTCAGTACGATTTTGATCCCCTTCTCCTTCCATCAATAAAAAAACTGCTAAAAAAAAAGAAGAAGAATAAAAGAAACAAGCGAAAGCAAAGCTTAGAAAAGCAGAAAGAAAAAAATGAATGAAAGAAGTGAGAAAAGGAGAAGAAAGGGACAGGATCCGAAATAGCTCGATGCTCGAATTGATATGGAGATCCTGAATGACGGATACTCTAGAGCGTTGATCGATAAACTATAGGTAAGAATGCACCTATTTGAACTTAATTGAATCTAATGATCTGGTTGATATGACTTGATAGTTTGATTGACTGGGATTTAGAGTAGAAAGCATGTAGTTATTTAGGTGGCGGTAAACAGTTTATTTGCAGTGGTTGTCTAGGATTAGTGTCTTTTGGTTTTTAATTTATGAACTTGGGGTTGCTGAGATTCTTAGAGTTCCTATGTGGTCCAATTTTCAAACCTCTTCTCTGGATTTGGTTTTTGCTTTACTTGAGGACAAGCAAATATCTAAGTATGGGGGAGTTGATATCACTCGGTTTTAATGCTTTATTGTTGGTATTTATACTTGCTATTTGGCATTATTCTAGTGTTTTCCTTGTAGTTTTGGCATATTTTCCGGATTTTAGGTATTCGGAACGTTTTGGATGCAAATTGGCATATGCATATGCAGAATCCGGCAGACAGGTCAAAAGTTGTTTAAAGATGTTCATGTGGATGGATTTAGCTGAAATTTAGACGCAAGATAGCCAAGTGGTTTGAAGTCAATCCATTGGTGCAATCAAAAGTTATGACGATTTTACTGAAGACTTGTCAAGTTTTCTCGCAGAAAAAGCATGTGCAGAATGCGAAAAGAGATCGATCGATCCAAAAAGGGATCGATCGATCCAAAGCTCCTTGAAACTTACGTAAAAATAGATCGATCGATCCCTAAAGAGATCGATCCCTGCTGCCAAGAATCACTAAAATTTCCAAAATCACATTTTTTGCCCTCAAGACTTATCAAGACGTTTTCCTTATTGGTTTTAGTTTATTTTCCTTATTTTTAGCACTACAAAATCCTTAGGCTTCATGTTATTTTCACGATCGCTTATTTTATTTTCCAGAGCTTTTACAGAGAGACGGATTCCAACCTTTTGGAGAAGAATTCTGAAATCTTTTATTTTTAATATATTGATTTGGTTTTTGAATGTGTTCTTCTCTGATTATGTTTTGTGTTTACTTTTCAATGTCTGAGTAGTTCATTAGTTAGATTTTAGCGGTTTCCCAGGGAAACCATGTTAACTGTTAGGATTTTCTAGAAGGATTGAAATTGTTAGGTTCTTAGTCTAAACTTGTTATTAATGCATGAATTAAATTGGACATCTAGTTCATTGATTTTAGATTGATAAACACAAAGGGATTTGGTTTAGAGATTTGACCTAGTCTAGATGAGTAAGTGCCTTTGCTTTCGGGAGTATTGTCTTAGGGGCTTATGAACATATCGAATATGAAATTAATGCATGTTTGAATCATCTAAATACGGCGGGATTTTGTCTTTAGTGATTTAAATATAGTTTATTTTTCCTTATTTTTATCAGTATAAAATCCCTAGGCTTCATGTTATTTTCACGATCACTTATTTTATTTCCCAGAGCTTTTACAGAGAGACAGATTCCAACCTTTTGGAGAAGCATTCTAAACTCTTTCTTTTTAATATATTGATTTGGTTTTTGAATGTGTTCTTCTCTGGTTATGATTTTTGTTTACTTTTCAATCTCTGAGTTGTTCATTAGTTAGGTTTTAGGGGTTTCCCAGGGAAACCAGGTTAATTGTTAGGGTTTGATAGAATATATTGAAATTGTTAGGTTCTCAATCTAAACTTGTTATTAATGCATGAATTAAATTGGCCATCTAGTTCATTGATTTTATATTGATAAATACAAAGGGAATTGATTTAGAGATCTAACCTAGTATAGATGAGTAAGTGCCTTTGCTTGCGGGAGTATTGTCTTAGGGGCTTATGAGCATATCGAATCTAAAATTAATGCATGTTTGAATCATCTAAATACGGCGGGAGTTTTTCTTTAGTGATTTAAACATAGAGATCTAATACTTCGGGAAAAGATTAGTTCATTTTTGACTTTAGAGTTGAGAACTATTTTCTAAGAAAATCATGCATGTTAACTTTGACTTTAACCTGAATACATGTGGAATTCCCTATTGCCTAGCGCTTTAGTTATTTGCTTAACAACCGTTTTTACTTTATCGTTATTTCCATATTCTAATCACAACCACTATTTTATATGTTCTTAGCTTAATTCTATTTTAAACTAAAAGTCATACATTCTTGGTCTATGTGGATTTGATCCCTCTTATACTATTGTGGTCTGAGTGTATCATTGCTCAACCCCTCATCTCTCCAGACGCTTCTCACAGTAAATGTCTGCTAACGTTCCAGCTCATAAGCTTTTAACGTATTCCCAAGCGTAGGTGGTCCGTCGATCGGGTTTGGCAACGTGTCCGACTTGTCACCACCCCTTACATGATCACACTGCATGACGTGAGAATGGCCTTCATCCAAACGCGTTACCCCTATCTAACTGGTGTCTCAGTATCTCTACCGCGCACAAACACTATACACATAACCTACTCTTCTAGGTGAATGGGTTATTATATCGTATAGCAATTTATTGATTTACATACTACAACCATTATATCAATTAATATTCATATAATATGCAATTTTTAATATAAAACAAACTTAGCATAAATGGAAAAAAAGATATGAGATAACTTTTATACTAACCCTCACTTAAGCTTTTTTCAAGATGAAGAACGAAAGAAAACGTAGTCCTAATTTCACAAGAGATGGATCTAGGTTTCCAAAAATAGTTTAAACATTATAAAGAAGTAGATTTGAGTAGAAAAAAGATAGATCTATGGTTTACAACCATGAAACCCTAAAAGAAGAGGAAGAATAAGAAAAGAAGATTAGATCTAGGTTTTCACATTGAGGAGATGAAGAAAACTCAGAAGAAGGATCTCCACTAGCTCTACAAAGACTCAAAGCACAGATGATGATTCTTGATGGGCATTTCTCTTATATAGGAGAAGAAGATAAGGAGAAAATAAGAAGAAGAAAGGACGCTAGAGAGACTACAGACAAAAAGAGAAGAAGAAAAGAGGCTATGGTTATCTTTCTCTCCTTTGGTCTCTTTTTATAGATTTTAAAAGGAATTGAGCACTACGATTTATGAGAATAGGCCTGAGCTTGCAGAATTTTGTTATTAACTTTGGGAATTTTATAGAAAAATTAAAATAGGCCAGAATATTAGTTGGGATGTTACCATTCCTCCCCCACCCCCTTATAAAGGAATTCGCCCCCAAATTTTGGAGATCTGATTGTCATCCACTTGGTTTCCATCGAAGCTTCGGAGTGTCCAACTTCGACTACAAGTTTGTATGCTTTTCTGAAGCAATGGAGATGTCGGAATACCGAACGAAGATACTTGCAAAACTCTAACTAGCACTCATGTTGAATAACCTCTAAGCTCTTGCCGATCAAAATGAATTAAGATGGTTTAGACCACGAGTAAGCACAAAACCAAAAATCATACTCATGCATCTCTTAACTTTTGTGTGTCATATCGAGGAAATTAACTCATGCGCCTTTAATAGGAGAAAACAACTCAGGTGCCCGATCAAGAAATACATAAAAGAGAGAAATATGCACCCACTATTGGTTCTGCACCATCATGGTCATCAACCATGAACACTCGCAGTCCAACTGCTTGTCGCTTAGGTGGTGGCGGTATGGCAACATATGCCTGCTTTGGGCAATCCTTGATGTAGTGACCTTCCTAATCACAACGATAGCACCCCGACTGCTTTTGAACAATTCGACATTCCCTAGCCCAATGGCCATAACGTTCACACTTTGTGGACTTGATGCAATCTCTATAGTGTCTCCGATTACAGTACTTCTTTCAATGGGCTCAGTTGGAGCTATAAGTGTTCGCTTCATCTCTAGGTGTCTTGGATGAATCGCCATTCTCAAACTTTCCTTCAGGACTCTTGGGGTAGAGATTTGCAAGTACCTCCTCCTAGTCTGCAGCCTTCTCTACTAATTCCATCATACTCTACTAGTCCTGAATAGATCATATCACTCTAATATCAGTTGTAAGTCCCCTCATGAACCTCCGAATTAGTTCTTGTTCATCCATATAACGTCCAACATACCTCCTCAGTTTGGTGAACTCCATCTCATACTCCCTAATAGTCATTGATCCTTGAAAAAGCTCATGAAACAGTATCTCCAACTTTTCCATTGTCTACTTTGGGAAGTACTTCTTGATGAACTCCCCGAGAAAATCCTCCCATGTTAGTGGACACCTCAGTGCTGCCACTACACCTTCCCACCAGAAAAGTACTTTCTCTTTCATATATTGCACCGCAAGATCTTTTTGGTAGATCAATGGGCACCTTCTTTCCTTCATACTCCTTTCCAACTTTTGCTTCCAATGGTCAATTTTAGTGGGGTTAGACCTTCCCTCATACGTATCAATGTTTATCTCCTGAAAATTCCTCATAGCTTTCCAATAACTTGGCCCATGCTCTTGGGCTCCACTAGTGGAGGTGGCGGAAGTTCCATTCCCCAAACAGATTAATACATTGGAGGTGGTGGTATCCAAATAGGTTCAACAACATTATGAGGTTCGGGCACTGGTGCAACAGCTTGAGGCGGGTACACTAGCACAATTGGTGGAAGCGGGTACACTAGTGGAGGATACACTGGTGTTGCCAGAGGGTACACGGGTGGTGCGTACACCAGTGCCCCTAGTGCTGCTATAAAAACCCGACGGTTGACTAACTCACGAGCTTCTTTAGCTCGTTCAAAAATTTCCCTATATTAACAACAATTGGTGCAGAAATTGGTATGACTAACTGAGCATGCACAATTCCATTTAGTGGAACTTGTGGCAACAAAATTGGGAGGAACTAAAGGCTGATCAATTGGTGGAACCACTCCAGCATTAACTGGTGGTGTGTCATTAAGCATGACATGCTAAATCACAACATTCCTCTGTCTTTCTATAGGCTCTAGAGATTGACTCTCTCTCTCTCATACTTGCTGTACACACTTCTGAGGTGATTCACTTGTGGCAACTCGGACAACTTGTGCGGATCTTCCATGACCTCTCTTTTGCGGCATCTGTAAGGGAATAAGCTTATTAGGCTTGAGCAAAAACAATAACGTCGCGAATATATAAAAAGTGAAAAATCGTTGTGTTGTTTTTAACTTTTCAAATTTCTTCCCGGTTTTCAAACTTTCCATTTCTTGAAACTTTCCTTTTTCAAGACCTTTTTTGAAAAAAAAAATTCGTTTTTGAAAACTTTCTTTTTTGAAAACTTTAAGGAAAATGTTTTTCATAAAACATTTACCTCAAGACTGCCCTCAGAGACAGGACCGGCTTGGCAAACCTAGGCTCTAATACCACTTGTGACTACTTGACCCCGCTTTCAAAGGGTAAGATCGTCTTTTAACATAAAATTTAGAAAACTAACTATTTTTATTCAAAACCAAATGTGAAACAAAATCTTAAATAAACATTAAATGTGATTAGTGGTAATAAAACAAAATCCAAAATGTTCAAATCAATACGGTAAATGAAACTCTCAAAACCAACACGCTGAGATCCCAATCTGGTTTATTCATTACGTTCACCTGAAAAGGAAAATGTGAAGGAAAAAAAGGGTGAGAAAACTCGTCAAACATGAGTTTACTTAAAGAGAGGGGATTCAAAGAACCCACGGATCTCTCACAACCAACTTTGCACTCAACCAAGTAAGTCTAAGCCTAAAACACACACAGACGAACCTAAGGCTCGCCATCACGCATTACAACCAATTTTACTATGCAACTTCAGTGGCTACTCCGCGTTTGAGAGTGTGTGAGAGGTGCTCAACCCTTGATCTCTCCAGATGCTTCTCACATTAAATGACCACTCATGTTCCGGCTCAGAAGATTTTGACGTACTCCTAAACGTAGGTGGTATGTCGACCAAGCATGGCGATGTGTTTGGCTTTTCACCACCCCTTACATGAGCACACCGCAAGACGTGAGAACGTCCCTAATCCAAACGTGTTACCCTTATCTAACCGGCGACTCGGTATCTCTACCACGCACAAACACTATACATATAACCTACTCTTCTAGGTGAATGAGTTATTATACCTATAGCAATTTATTAATTTACATACTACAACCATTATGTATCAATCAATATTCGTATAACATGCAATTTTTAGTTTCAAACAAACTTAGCATAAATGAAAAGAATGATATGAGATAAATCATATATTAACCGTCACCTCAACTTTGATTTGAAGATGAAAAACGGAAGAATTATATATTTACAGTTACCATAAATTAGAGATTTGTGACAGATTTGTGAGAAATATTCACTATCCGTCACAAATTCATCAAAAATTTGTGACATATTTGTGACGGATGATGAATATCTGTCATAGATCTGCTACAAATTTTTAATTTAGGATCCATTCATATTCTGTTAAAAATAAAATAAAAAAATATAAACTGTACCAAGTGTTAATTAACAAGTATTATCAAATGTATCAAGTGATTATGTGAAGTTAACAGTGATTTAAATATTGTTATGGATCATTAGATAAGATTAATAGTATATGTATTTATTCACATATTTGATTTAATGGCATAATTAGTGAACAGATTAGTTGACTTCCTGTTCTAGCACTCTTATTATTTCCTAACTTTTGGACTCCATTTATGATTTTTCGGTTTGTACAGTGAAGAGCCAGATCTGAACATATTCGTATAGAATATTTTAATCTAGATCCGAAATTATAGGGCCATGGAAAATTTAACAACAAAATTTCAACAATATATGTATAAATATATTGAAAATGATAGTATATAACTAAATAATACAAATGGTAGTAAAAATCTTTTTTAAATACATATTATGTTTATATTTTTATTTTATTAGTTTTAAGAATGTGAGTTTGTCTAGATTAATTTTTCATTTTATATTTATTATATATATCTAAATTTTTATACGATAAAAATTAAATACTAATATAATTTATATGGGCCTCGAGAATTTTAGCTACGGCTCTGACTCAGTGCCACAGGTTTTCCCACCTTAATTACAAGTCATGAGTTTAATATTTCATCTGTTGGGTTTGTTTCTTTTTTACTGGGGTCGACGAATTTTTTCCCTTTTACTAGACTTATTTCTCACTTTTCTATTCGAACTTTTGACCTCTCTATTTACATTAAAATATATTATTTTTAATATGTCCACATACTATAAAAATTCATTAACTTTCCACTATGAGTAATAATCTGTGTTTACCCTAATAAACTAGAAATTTGTGTTTTCTTTAATTGCGTTTGTGATTAATCCGAATTTTCGTCAAATCTAATTTCTGACTAGATTTTGTCTTCTTGACCCGAGTTTGTTTTTAAAAAACCCAATTTCATCATACTTAGAACCATAATTTCACGCTTTCCCCCAAAAAACAAAATTCAGCTTGGAAATTAGGGGGAAACTAAAAAATAGGGTTCTAAGTATGATAAAATTTGGGCTTTTGACACAAATTTGAGTCAGAAATTGAGTTTGATGAAAATTAAACGCAATTAAAAAAATAAAAATGTCTGGTTACATAGGATAAACACAGTTTATTACTCATTGTAAAAAATTAATTAATTTTTATAGTTTGTGGGACATATTTAAGAGAAAAAGATTTTGATGTAAATTAAAAACACCAAAAGTTTGGGTGAAAAATTGAGAAAGAGTTATAGTAGATGGGAGACTTTTTCGACCCCCTTCACTCTCCCATCTTTCTTTTTAAAATAAATATTAGTTACATTAACAATTCTGCCATATTACATATCTAATATAGAATCATTACTGTTAAAAAAAGAGAGAAGTGTTTTGTCTTTCTGCTACGTATAACATATCTAATATGGAATCACTACTGTTACAATAAGAGAGGTGTGATTTTGGGGAATGAGAATCAGATTAAGTTTTACTTTTAAAAGCAGTTACGCAGATATTCGTTAAAATACGCATATATCTAATTTCTTTTCTTTTATGTTTGTGGCGAAGATGGATTCTTACCGGCCAGGGAAATTTATAACCACATCATTAGAAAGGACTAGACACGTCTTTGATTGATTAAACAAGAGATATGTCTAGAATTAGATCACATGTTTGAAGAACATTATCATAAGGTGTTTATAACTTTTGATGAATAAAGAATATTACAAAGTTCTATCTTTATATAGACGGATTCGAGATTTTTTTATATATCAAGATATGAACGTTTATGTGCACACATAATAATGTGAATGGATATGTTTGTGCTCATCTAAATTTGGGGAGGCATGATTGACCTGAGGCATTATATTTGTTGATTTCTTTATCGGATCTACTAGTGGAAACTGATTTGCCTAGTGAATAACATAAAAGAATATGTATATATACACATATATGAATGATAATAATATTCTATAACTAGGTAAAAAGAAAATTAGCTTAGCTAATATTAAATTATTATGAAGTTGAATATAAAAGTTACATATTAAACAGATGATTTATTTTTCTTTTTAAATGTTTCTTCGGCCAAATGTGTTGAATCTGAGAAATCAACATAACCTTTTTTATATACCAAAAATCTGCTATAACGATCAAACTTAAACAAATGTTGTGTCCTTTATCTTTGGTCCAACCGATGCAGTTTTCTTAAATATGCATTAAATCGTTTACTACTGAGTATACGATGATTATCGTTCAATATGAATTATAAAAAAATATTTAGTTAATTTTACAATATTAAAAAAAGAATTTCTGAATTTTAATTTTTTATTTAACTGACTTTCATATTTAGTTAAAATTAGTTGAATTTTTAATTCTTTTTAATTTCATTTAAATTTTATAAAAAATATTTAGTTAGTAAATTTTTTTTAATATAAACTCCATAATTTTAGGATTTATATATATATATA
>OVBE01016866.1:0-10717 GCA_900406425.1 Iberis pinnata | reverse complement strand
TTTTCTTGTGTCAGGTGAAATTTATTATTATTTTTTTAACAATTGGAATAAAATTTATTACTCATGATGTTTTTAGGTGAATTAGGAAATCCATATGATTTGTTTTGAAATTTTTTACAATTCCACTTAACACTTTGAAATTTGAGATTTTATATTTTTAAGTGAAATACCATCAAATCACCGGAAATCCACTATTTAAAATGTTTTCAATAACAGTGGATTTCATGAGACTTTTTAAAATCACTAATTTAATAACAGTGGATTTCGTGAGACATTTTAAAATTCATGTTTCAATAACAGTGAATTTATCAATCTAACATAAATCTTCCAAATTTCACGCTCAATACACCTCTAGATGTTTTAGGATTTTCACACATATTAATATTAAGAAGACATATTATTATCAATTATTAAATATATTTTTAAAAAATTAACAATTTCCTATGGATTTCAACTTATAATATTTTAGAAAATTCAAATTTTGTTAACTAATGTGTGTTAAAGTTTACAGTATACAATTAAAAAAAATAGAAAGAGTAGAATCTTGTCCTAGAAAAAAAATCTATTATTAAAAAACAGAAAGAGTAGAATCTTGTCCTAGGAAAAAAATAAATCATTTATTGTTCTTCAAGAACTCCAAAACTATTGAAAGCAATTGACTTTGTTGTTTAGTATAACCAAGATTAGCTCCTTAAATAACCTCCATCTTATGATTCAATATGCTCTTGGTAAACTCCTTGGCATCTTTCATAGGTACTACCTTATCCTCTTATAAGATCGGTCATGAGATTTTAAAATTTTCTAAAGGCCGCAATCTACAATAGAAAAATAGGCCAATATTGTACGACTTTTCAAAAAAATGGGCCATTTTCTTAATTAGTATTTTAAATTTTTTAAAAAGGCTACAAACACATGCTTTCTCTGGTTGGGCTCAAGACATGCTCTTCTGATCCATAAACCGTCGAGACTCTGCATTCTTTACCAATTATGAGACAAGCTTCATGCATATATGCGTTTAACCTCGCCATTAAACTCTCCTCATTAATACGGAATTTGAATTTCCTTTCTTTAGCATCAATATACCCATGTTCCTTAATCATCTCCATGAAACCATCTCCAAGACGCACACCCTTTTTCAAATCATAACGTCCTAAGATGCTTATCACGTTATGGATGTTAACATTGCGGTACTTGGACACATAGAGGAGAACTACATTACCTCCTCTCCAGACCAACCCAAGGCTAAAACTCATAAAGTAAAGGTTTTAGGCGTCATAATTTATATAAATGTTTGAGCACCAAATTTATAAGAAAAGTTTTGGTACCATAGTTGAGTACATAAATAATGTATTGATGTTTTTATTTTCATTCATTAAAAAGTATTAATTTTTTATAATATTTTGCTTTTTATTATATATTTAAAATTATAAATAGTTTTATTTGAGAGTATCAAA
This sequence comes from Iberis pinnata, assembly GCA_900406425.1. Lineage (NCBI taxonomy): Eukaryota > Viridiplantae > Streptophyta > Magnoliopsida > Brassicales > Brassicaceae > Iberis > Iberis pinnata. Next base: position 9,263 of record OVBE01016866.1, on the reverse strand, counting down.
TTTTAATGCTCCAAAAGCTTAACATCAAAATGTGTGTTAGTTATGTTTCATTGGATTGTTCATAGAATCTGAAAGTTAGTACGAGAATACAATGCTCAACAATGTCTTTTGATATTGATTATGCCAATGCTAATGTTTATCCCAGGAGTGAATCCGATTTTTATGAACGAGAAGATGTCGAAGATTCGAGTCAATGGTACGGTTAGGTTTGTGGTGCTTGCGACTAAGTGGATGGTATAAGTAATAGTGAGAAAACTCTGTCTCATAAAGAAGCATCACCTTTTCTGAATTCTACTTTCAAGCCCAAGTCAAAAGAAGAGTCTAAGCCCAAGACAAAGCCCATTATGAAGACAGAAACAAATGTTGAAGCTTCGTCTTTATCCACCTGCAAAATGACAAAGAATGTGGACGTTTGTAACAAATTTACAAAGACTACAAAACATAATACACTTGTCCTTTTCCCCTACATAACAAACTTCAATCATTGGTTGAGCAATAGATTAGTGACAAGTGGATTAGGGTAACCTTAGTGAAATCGAAAGAATCTCTATATATTCAAAATTGTGTAATTAATTATGTAAGTAGTTATGAATCCATAAGAATTTGTTTAAAACCTTTTCTATATTCTTTGTTTTTACTTTCATGGTAGCAGAGCCATGAAGGCTCAAATCTATCCTACATTAAACATCTCAAGATGTGTCATCATCAAACTAACCGAGAGGAACTATATTCTATGGAAAAACCAGTATGGATCCTTTTTTGTTGGTCAAGGGCTCCTAGGATTTGTGAATGGGGCTTATCATCAACCAGTATGGATCCTTTTTTGTTGTACCAGGCATAGCTGGAGATGGAATGACACCAAACCCAGAATATCCAGAATGATTAAAGGTAGATCAAGTAGTGAAGGCATGGCTCTTAGGCTATTTCTTTGAAGATATATTGAGTGTTGTTACAAACTGCCGCACCTCTCAAAAAGTCTAGAATGCCTTAGCTAGACACTTCAAAAGAGTTTCTTCATCTAGATTGTTTGAGTTTCAAACAACACAGAAAAGAGATAAGGCTGTGGCAGAATATCTCAAGGACTTGAAGGCTCTTAGTGACCAACTTTCCTCCATTGGTAGCCCAGTCACAGAAAATATGAAGATCTTCGCAATATTACATAGACTTGGCATGGAGTATGAATATATCAAAACTAGTATTAAAGGTTCAATGGACATATAATCTAGTCTTACGTTTGAAGATGTCATACCAAAGTTCACCGACTACAACAACAAGATTTAAGCATACACTCCATAAGTTGTATCACCTCACCTTGCTTTTCACACCATCAGATCTAACAGTCAGTTCTCTTACTATGGCAACATAGGAAGAGGCTATGGAAGACAAAGATCCTTCAGAAGCAGAGGGTTCTCTACAAGATGCAGAGGTTTTCCACAACACATATCCTCTGCTTCCTCCTATGCAAGTTTTGTTCGCTCTTATAGAGAAGACATCATACCTCAATGCCAAATTTGTGGTAAGTCAGGGCATCAAGCTCTAAAGTGTTGGCATATGTTTGACTATGCATATCAGGTTGAAGAAACACCAATAGATTTAGTAGCACCAATGATTATTGATGTTACAGATCATTATGGAACTGAATGGTTCCCAGACACTGGTGCTACAACCCATAATACAAACTCTCAACAAAACCTCCAACATTCACAACCATACCATGGATCTGATGCAGTATTGGTTGGAAATGGAGAATTTTTACTTATTACCCACATTGGATCTACTGTTTTCCTTCATCATCAGGTAAGTTACGCTTAAATGATGTTTTAGTGCGTCATGACATTGCTAAGTCTCTAATTTTAGAATTAAAAGTTAAAAATGAGTATCCTTGTGCATTTGAAATTGATTGTGATGGTGTATTAACAAAGGACATGGAAACACAAAAAGTTCCAAGTCTGGGAAAAAGTCTTGAAGGTTTATATATGCTCAAGGATGCTCCAACCCAAGTTCATTTCTCCTCTAGGCAGCAAGCTATTAGTCAGGATAAATGGCACATAAGATTGGGTCACTCCCAATGACATAATTTTACAAAAACTTGCATCAAATAAGCTCATCTCAGTCACAAAAAGTTTGTCATCCATGTGCAAAGCTTGCAGAATGGGAAAGAGCATTAGGCTTCATTTTATTTCTTCCACTTTTTCTGCTTTAAACCCCCTAGAGAGGATTCATTGTGATTTGTGGGGGTCTTCTCCTGCTATTTCCTTACAAGGGTTTTAAGTATTATACAGTGTTGATTGACCATTAGTCAAGATTTTGTTGGTTCTACCCATTGAAATCAAAGTCAGATTTCTATCCTACATTATGTCTGATTCAAAATTATGTGGAGAATCAACCCAACTCTAAAATTAAAATTTTCTAGTGTGATGGTGGTGGTGAATTCACAAGTTCTAAGTTTCTAAATCAGTTAGCCATAAGTGGAATCAAACAACAAATTTCATGCCCTGCACACCTCAACAAAATGGTTTATCATAATAAAACATAGACATATAACAGAACTAAGACTCTTTATGATGTTTGATAGTTTTCTTTACAATTAATTTTCTGATAAATCTACTATCTACATCAACCTTAGAAGATAATACCAGTCCTTTTCAAAAGCTGTTTGGACAGACACAAGACTAAACATCCTTAAAATCATTTGGTCGTGCATGTTACCCGACACCGAGGGACTATGCATCAAACAAATTTGAGCCAAGATCTCTCATATGTGTCGTCTTTGGGTATAATGAAAAGTACAAAGGCTATCGTTTCCTTTACTCTCATACAGGTAGAGCTTACATTAGCAGGCATGTACTCTTTGATGAAAGCTCTTTTCCTTTTGCAGGAAAGTATCTATCATATCCTGCAAAACAATCTGCTTTGCGTAGTGCATGGCAAAAGAGCTTTCAACCATCCTCACAACCTAAAAACAGTGAGAAGACTACTCCAAATCAAGTTAAAGCTCTTAATTTTGAATCACTATAATAGTCAGAACCTCTGCATATGGCCATTCCCTTGGCCACTATCCCTCCCGACACTAAATCTCAATATGATCCTCCGATACTACCAACTTCACCATTTGTTCCAACCTCCAATCTCAACTCTGAAATGACTACTGAAATTAAAGGGGAGTGTGTTGGGTGTATGACATGCTCAAATCATGTTTCTATAGGCAACAACACTCTTTCTTCTTTTGATAGGTCAGTTACTTCAGACACTTCACAGTAGACAACTTCAAACTCATTAGATTCATCACCAGAAACATCACAACAAGCAGGTCATCCAATGATTACACGAATGAAAACATGTATTAGGAAACCAAATCCTAAATGTCTCCTGCTCACACAGAAAAGATTCTACCCTGAACTAAAGACTATTTCAGCAGCCTTGAAAGATTGAGGCTGGAAGCAAGCCATGCAAGAAGAACTTGCAAATTGTAGAGATACCAATACATGGTCTCTAATTCCCTTTGATCCAAGTATGCATGTTTTAGGTTGAAAGTGGGTTTTTAGAACTAAGCTCAAGGCTAATGGAAGCCTTGATAAACTTAAGGCTATGATAGTAGCAAAAAGGTTCAACCAAGCAAAATGCATTGACTATTTGGAAACCTACATTCCTGTTGTTAGGGCAGCTACATTTCGATTAGTCTTACATACTGCAACATTTATGGATTGGGACATAAAGCAATAGATGTGAAAAATGCACAACCTGCATGAAAATTTGTCAGAAACTATTTACATGAAACAACGTACTTGTTTTGTTGACAAACTACAAAAATCACTATATGGACTTAAATAGTCCCCTAGAGCGTGGTTTAATAATTTTATCACTTATCTATTAGAATATGGCTTCTTTTGCAGCAAAATAGATCCATCATTATTCATTTTTATTAAAGATTCTGATGTTATCATGTTGCTTTTGTACGTTGATGACATGATCCTAATAGGTAATAACAAGGTTCTAATCTTAAGGTTGTTAGACCAACTGCAAAAAGAGTTCAAAATTAAGGATTTGGGCAGACTACACTATTTTTAGGCATTCAAGCTCAATATCACACAAATGGTCTATTTCTTTCTCAACTGAAATATACAAAAGACTTATTGATATTAGCTGGAATGCAAGATTATACACCAAGTGACACACCACTTCCTCTCCAGTTTGATAAAGTGCATGATCAATCTGAAGACTTTTACAATCCCACATATTTTTGTTGCCTTGCAGGTAAACTCCAATACCTGACATTGACACGACCATATATTTAGATTTATGTTACTTATGTACGCCAAAAGATACATCAGCCATCAATGTCCCATTTCAAGCTGCTAAAAAGAATACTACGCTACCTAAAAGGAACAATCAAGATGGGTGTCTCATTAAACAAGCATACAAATTTCACACTTAGAGCTTATAGCGATTCAGATTGGGCTTGTTGTAAACAAAAAAGAAGATTAACTGGAGGTTTCCACACCTTTTTAGAAGATAAAATCATCTCTTGGTCATCTAGCAAACATTCAACTGTTTCCAAAAGCTCAACAGAGGCAAAGAATAAAAAACTATCAGAGATTGCATTATAAATCACATGGCTTAATTTTACGATGAAAGAGCTTGGTATACCTCAGGAGAAGATTCTAGAATTGTACTGTGATAATCAATCCTTTGTGTATTTGACAGCCAACCCAGCTCTTCACAATTGAACTAAGCACTTCGATACATACTTTCATTATGTTCGTTAACGTTTTGCTCTTGGCTCGCTAATTGTTAATCACACCCCCCAATCAATTTCAGATAGCTGACATTTTTGCAAAGTTCTTGGCGTACACACCATTATGTTCTCTAAGGTAAAACTTGGTGTAGATCATTTTCCAGCTTCTCCGACACCAAGTTCGAAGGGGAGTACAGTGACAGTGAGAAGACTTTGTCTCTGAAAGAAGTATCACCTCTTCTGAATTATATTATGAAGAATTCAAAAGAAGAGTATGAGCCCAAGAAGATGCCCATTATGAATACAGAAACAAATGTTGAAGCTTTGCCTCCATCCACCTACAAAATGACAAAGTATATGAACGTTAGTAACAAATTTACAGAGACTGCAAAAGCTGAATACATTTGTCGCTTTCCACTGCATAACAAATTTCAGTCATTGACTAAGTAATAGATTAGTGACAAGTGGACTAGGTCAACCTTAGTGAAATCAAATGAATCTCTATATATTCAAAGTTGTGTAATCAATTATGTATGCAGTTCTGAATCAATAAGAATCTGTTTAAAATATTTTCACTCTTCTCTGTTTTTCCTTCAAATGGAAGTGGAACAGGAGATTCAAGCGTTGGCTAGCTTAGAAGGTGACTATCTTGGACCAGTCTCAGACGAGGAATGTGTTTATTTTCCTTTTTAGCATTCTCATGTCTGTAATTAAGTTAGTGTTCGACACTTCTTGATATAATATTAGTATGTGTGATACAGTCAATTTTTTAGACCTCGGCTAAGTCTAAGATGTAATGAGTTTTAAGGAGATATATCTCAACCTGAATATAACATTGGATTTTGAAATATTTTAATCTCAATTTTTTATTATTTTTATATCGTCTATTGTATTAAAACCTCTTAAACAGAGGACACAAAAGGAATTTTACAAAAAAACAAGAACAAAAGAATTTAAGAAGATCCAAATTGTATGCTATAATGACGAATCATAAAAAAAAGATAACACGATCAACGGACTTTCTTGGATATTAAAATTAAGAGATGGATCTACAAATATCTTAGGTCTTTCAAGTACTTGGAGAGAGATTTCGGCTTTACATGTTGAATTTTCAAGCCTTATATGGACAATGAAATGTTTAATAGACAAGAGTAGACAATGTTCTTTTTCATATATAACATATAACAACCGTCATATTGGTCAACCTTTACGTCGGAGTTGGGTGCTTTCGAATTATTCCGCTCATCTCTCTCAGGTTTTTGAGTGCTACAACAACCTAGGACAAAAAAATACATAAGCATATCACTTTGCCAAAAGAGTTAGAACATGAAACAAGAATTTTCTTATATTAGTAAAGATTATCCATTTTGGTTTATAAAGTTTAAGGAGATTTAGTTGTAATCAATTATTTTTTTGGTGACAAAAGAAAAAAAAATAAAAAAATGTAGAGGATCTAAAGACTGTCTAAAGTTAGACCATCTCCAACAGAAGATATAATGGGTATCTTAAAATAATATCTAACATTAAAAGGCTTAAAAATAATTCAAAATAAAAATATAAGTGTAGAATCGATTCTAAAAGGAGAAATTTTAGATATTCAATATAAGCTCCACGTGTCATATGTGGATTGGTTGTCCAAAAGAATTATTTAAAAAAATGTTACATCTCTCTCTTTCTCTTGCAAAACGGAGCTTACATAGGATCCGAAAATGGAGAGTGACAGACGATGGTCCCTCGCCGGAAATTTATCTTGGATCTTTTGGATGTGAAAACAAAATCTTCTCCAAAACTTCATTCTCGGCGTGAAGATACAGAGGTTACAGAAGATTCGAAAATTACAAAATCGATTCATGAGCAAACAAAGTATATTCCAATACTTTAGGTAATTGTTACTACCTTGGAACTTAGCCATTAAGACGCTATAGTATTGATTGGATTGGATAAAAATATTGAGAATAAAGGTATTGGATGTCTAGAAGTGGATATAGAACAAGTTCAGAATTTTGTTGCACGTTAAGTGTTCGATGAAAAGCCTCTTAGAAGCTGAAATTTACATACAATAGTGAAATAGGTAATAGGCTTTTAGGTGAATTTTGTGGTAATGCGACTATAAGATTCCGAAGAGAAACAAATCCATGTTGAACTCAGTCACTGTGTAGGGCGAGTAATTATTGAATCACAATTCTTATTTGTTACACCTTCAGCTACAACAAAAAGAAAAGGTGATTGTGGTACAAAAAGTGTTGCTTGGGTTTATGGTTGGTGTGATTATGCAGAAACGAATTCTTTAGTCAACTCTTACATTACCTTTAAGTGTGTGAAACACATCAATTTGGGACTGCATCAACTTAGAGATTTCTGTTTTGTTAAGCTATTGGACAATATTAAAAGAGCACGTGATGCATGAATTACAATTTTTATGTATTGATTTTTTTACATCAGTTGCACTAGCTTCTCTTTATCAATTGCTATAATCTTTTTATCAGTAACATAACAGAAGAATCAAAAGAAGAGAAAGAAGAATCATAAGAAAAAGAAGAAGAAGATGAAGAAGAAAGAATGATGAAAAAGAAAGAAGAAGAAAAATGTAAGTTTAGTAAAAAACATGTGATGATTTTAAAACTTTTAAGAACCAAAGTTTAAGATACACCATTAAAGGAATATTTTTTTTTAGCGTCATATTCTTTATTAAATATTAGAATATAATCACAATTACATAGTTATATAAAACAACAGAGTACAAATTATTACATAAACAGATATATGTGCCATATATTGAAGACAGTCGAAAAATAAAATTTGACGTTGCTATCGTTGAAAATAAGCCTTACACGCTAACAGATAATGCATCCTGTTATTTTTCTTCTTCAAAATTTGTCGTACTTCGATACGATAAGTATGCCAGTCTGGCATTGCTTCTATTAACTTCCAAATTGTACGATAGAAGGCCATTGCATCTGGTACTTGTTTTGAAAGGTAGACACTTTGATAGCAAATCTGTACCAAAATGATGGTGATAAAAATCAACTTTGGGTTGATCGCTATCATGCTCCTATAAATGTGCCGCATGGTCTTTCCATCTCTACCACTATATATTCTCTTGTTACAATATTCCAGTAATAACAAGATATAATATGTAAATGTCTTTGATATTTCTCACACCCACATCGAACATCCCAAATAACCATGTGTGTATCTGTTCTCAATAACTTCAAGTAGAAAGCAACACATCTTTGTTTTGGGGATAAGGTGAATGGTGCACATAGCCATCCGGCCATGGCAACGGTTGCAAGGTTAAGAGTTGCAAAGAGAAACCGCCGACCACCAAACACTGTGTGAAGTGATGTTTGATTATCGGAAAAACGCTTTCGGGGAGAGAAATACAGGTCGAATATTCTATTCAATATCTTTAATGTACCGAAAAAGTCATCGGTTGATGAAAATAGAGAGAAGAACATTGCAACGAAAAGAACAATCTTTTTGAAAAATTCAAAACGATGATGAAAAAATAAAAAATATAATATTGGTTATGTTTATTATACTCTATAAAAAAATAAGAAAGAAATTCGGCGGCTGAAGCCGCTAAAAAATGAAAAAAAATATTTTGTTTTTAAAATTTTTGAATATCTTAGATATAAAATTAAATATAAAATAAAAATAAATTAATATACAAAAATTTAGATATGCCATTGAAATCATGTAACAAGTTATTGTAATAAGACCAAATACAACAAAAAAAAACAGAGACAGAACTTAAGTTAAAATACAGTTAATCCACGTGTCAATATATTATGGGTCAACTTTATGACACGTGTCATTAATTTGGCGGGATAAATCTATTATGCGCTGGATTTAAGCAATTTTTAGTAATTTCAAGTTCAAAACTGCGAAAGAGACTACAGAAAATCGACGAAATCTCCATTTTCTTCAAAGATTTTCCCGAGAAACCTAAGCAAGAAAATCCTACATTCTTAGAAATGATAAAGGGAAGAGCAAGAATCAGAGGTTACTCCTTTTTCCCCCGGCAAAGTCTTCATTATCTCTGAGTTTTTTTGTTTTTTTTGCGTTATGTACGGCGGTTTTCGCCGACCGCTAAAATGTCAATGTCTTCGTCTTCAATACCTTCGATCATCGTAATCTTTGATCCTTACATTACGACCTTGTTCTTATCCACAGATTTTCCTCTTACCATGTCTGAAATTGAAGAAGACGAAAGTTCAATTTCGCTTCGTCAGGTATAAATTAGGGTTTTACAGATTTCATCACTGAGTATATTTTCTTTAAAACCCTTTCGGAAATTTTCGTAGCTTATGGCTAATGAAGGACTCATACCATCTCTTGAAGACGATAAAAAACGAAGAGATGTTATTAATAGACTACAAAAGGTTTAACATTCAAATGTTCTAAATCTTAATGATCTTTTTCTTCTGAAATCAATTATTGTTCTAATGATTTTGATGAATAGATAGTAGTGAAATGGATTAAGAAAGTTGCTTGGCAACGTCGTCTTCCTAAACATCAAATTGGC
>OVBE01016864.1:0-10718 GCA_900406425.1 Iberis pinnata | reverse complement strand
GAGTTTTCTCAAGAGCTTTAGACCCTTTGGAGAGTTATCTGGTATCACAAATGCACATCTTTTGAGCTTCAAGATTATTAATGTTTCTATTNTTCATTTGACATTGTATTAGTTCGAAAGATTCAAAATGGATGCAGTTCCCAAATATTGCATCTATCATTTCTTTTGTCACTCTAGTTTGCAATACTGAGAGTTTTCTCAAGAGCTTTAGACCCTTTGGAGAGTTATCTGGTATCACAAATGCACATCTTTTGAGCTTCAAGATTATTAGTGTTTCTATTGATGAGAAATCGATAGGAAATATTATCGTTTCCTTAGATGTTGAGAAATCTAATACAAGCTCTTGGATATTTTTAGCAATACATGTTTTTATCCAAGAGAGTATTTTATCCTCTACACCAATATGATTGACAGCAAGAAAAAACTTGTTGAACTTTGGACCTTCGTGCCGAATAAAAATGTTTTCAATAATGCTTACAACATATGATTCATTTCTCCGTCTAGAATATATTTCACCAAAGTCAGGATCTTGAGATCTTATCCTACCGTTTCTGAATATCTTTGAAACACATTGATTTTTCAATGCATATTTGATAGGAAGATATATTGACAATATGTGCTCCACCATATCTTCAGGTAAATTATCAATGAATTTCATGGATTGTCACATTTTTTTCTTTTCTATGGATGAGAAACAGATTATTAAACAAGGGTGTCGTTGCTATGAATAATATAGTTGTATACTCTATTTCATGGAAATTTAAAGGTTTAAATAGAAAAAAAAAAAAAGAAGCGCAAATGAGCAAGTGGTCCAATGGTAGTCACCTCTGCATCTATTGCATCAACCAGGGTTCGAACCCTGCAACTCTCACTTGGGAGAGAACTACTTAGACATTAGGCTACGACGACAAAAAAAAATATATATAGAAAAAAAGAAGCTTTAGCTATGGGGTTAATAAGTTACTATATGAACTAATTTGAGTCAATATATACTTAATAATTGGAGATATGAATTTTTCTTTTGTTGGTAGTTCATTATTGGCAAATAATATGTATTTGAATAATTTAAATACCTTTCATAACAAAAAAAAATATTGTCAATGTTTTCTTTCTTAAGAAAATTTGGTAATAAATATTATTGAGATACACTAGTTTATAATTAAATTATATTATTTATTTTAAGTACCTTCTTATGGTATGTGCAATTGAGTTCTTATGTCATTTATTGAATATTCAATATTCAAAGATTTAAAAATTAATATTAACTTTCAATCTTTTTATTGAATTCTTATGTCATTTATCGAGTTATAAAAATTCAAAGATTTGAATATTAATATTATTATTCAATCTTTTTATCCTTATTCTCAAAATCTAGTGTTATGGCCATTGGCATAGAATTTTACTAACATATTAACTAGTTTAACTACATTACTATATAAAAGATTAGGATCTAATTTCCATTACACAGTCATACTTTTCAAAAAATATAAGAGATGATTTTGTATTAAATTTTTATATTATTGGTATATAAGGTAAACTTTAAAAAATAATTCTACGTATTTTTATATCAATATCATAATTATTTCATTTATCATATCATTTATTATATGAATTTTTTGGCAACCATCATTGGTTGTGAAAATGATATTTATGATGTATTAGAAAGCTACGAAAATCACTATCCACCATTTTATAAAAATATTTTAATTAGAATGCACTTTTCGTTTCTCATTTTAAATATCATTTAGAAACTTAAAATATATAGTTATATTATAATTGATTTTATTCTAGAATTTTATTTTATTTTTATTTTGTCAAAATAGATATAATTATCATATAATCTATACATTACAGTTGCTATAGTTTTCTGCATTTGTCATGATTTAAAATTTTCAAATGGACCATAAGTTACTTAGTATTTTTAGACAACTCGGTTCTTGATTCATTTCATTCCTATAATAAAGAGTTGATTCAGAAAATTGACTAAAAAAAACTTATAGGTAAAGATGAGAATCAACGCAACTACATACGATGAGCATCGAATCAATTGGACATTCCAAACAAGATTAGACATTCCAAAAGCACACCAATATACCTTTAAGCTTTCCAAAAAAAAACCATAAGCTTGATATATACAAATAAATAAAGCAACACATTTTAGTGGAAAATCATGCTCTAATACCAATGATAGATTGTTGTCGTAATTAAAGAAACAATTTCATAGAACAAATCCATCAGAACAACAACAAAACTCCCTTTACACTAGTAGAAAAGAATGATTCTATGAAAACAAGGAAAAAGAAGACCATATATAAAAACCGACAACGACTAACTTTTTTTTGTCAACATAAATATATTAGACTAAAAGGAACCCACAAAGGGTACATGACTTCCCACTAAGTGGAACTTACAAACCCACAAGGGGTAGGTGATCTCATATAGAGATGATAAAACGAGACCTAAACTAAAGTATAGATATCCCAAAGGGGAATTACATGAACGTAAAAGGATAAACCTTCTGAAGCAGACTAAATCCCTTGCATCCGTATAAAGCGGCATAAAGCCGGAATGGGAAGTGGGGCTCAGAACCCAATGTAGGTAACCTGATAACCCAAAACATCTATGTTGACAAGGGAAGAAGTAAACTGAAATTTTAGAGAACCATGACACCACTGCTTAAAATGTAAGCTTATTGGACCCAACAAAAAACTAGAAATACTGAAAATAAAGCCCAAAGGGCCCATGACACAAGACCAGGATCGCCACACCACGTGTCCCGAGAAAAAAAAGCTTAGAGGAAGAACCAACAAGAAACCGCAAAGATCATGTCACTGTGGAAGCGCCTAGCGGAGATGAGCTAATATCGGCACCGCGCAACCCATACTTCAAACATCCACCTATCTTAGCGAGAATCCCGACCAGCCAACCTCCGAGTGACCAGATCCATCATACCTGGAACTAGAAATGAACCTGCAGATCAAAGGAGATGAAGATCGCCACCCAGCCCTACATCAAACGAATGTGGAAGTCGGAGCAGGAGGCGCGTCACATTCTCAAAATCAAGGCTGTGACAAAAGGCCAAGAGGACCGATAGTGAAGAGGAGAACGTCGGGAAAGAGAGGATGGTGACCAAAAAGAGAAAGAGTTGTACAAACTAGAAAACAAAAGGCAAGAGAAAAGCATATATATAGTCGTCTGGCGCCTGCACAAGGCCGGTCGCCGGCGGGAAAAGGATCGGAGGGAGTTCGGTCAGGAGGAGAATATTAAAGAAATAGAGAAAAAGAGAGACAAAAAGATTTGTCGGTTTGGAACTCCTATATTGTTTGATTACTGACAACGACTAGCTTAGAAAGAGTTAAGAGAGATTTTTAGGGTTTTTTTGTGAGTTACTATGGTATTATTATTGTTATATATAATTAGAGAGTTTCTACTCTTATCTTATGCTACCACGTCATCTTTTTACACCATATTCTCACGTTACAACGCTAGCGCGTGACAACTTTAAAAAAAAATTAATTGAAACAAAAAATAGACTCCTCTTCTCCCATCCAAACAAGATCAAAAAGGCGACAAACCCTTATTTCTCTTTCTCGGCGAATTAGAACCGATGCGTCGCTTCTTCTTCTCCTCGATCAGATGCTCAGAACGACCCGTCGTTGAATTCGGAGTAAGTCACTAAATGTGATAGAGAATTTGGAGGTATTTTTATACTAACCCGAATCTGTAGGTTTCAGAGATTGAAAGTTGATATGATCATCACTGATTATAGCATCCCTCGAATGACCGGTTATAAGCTATTGAAAAAGATAAAGGTCTCAACATTTCCTGAAAAAAGTGAATTTTGCAATTTGTTCTAAATCTTATGCTTTTTCTAACGTCATATATAAATAGTTGTATGTATTAATCATGTCTTAATCTCTCTGTCCCACTACAAATGTTACGGTGAGCATAGATCCTCTTCCAGTTGTTCTCAGTTTTCTCATTGATTAGTTAGTATTAGGACTCTGATTCGATGGATATTCTGATTAGTGAGCTCTTCAGTAACCATTGAATTTGCCTTATTCATATATGTATTGTTATGTTAGGGTTTGGAAAGGACAATATTACTAGGAAAATTGGTTCGAGAAAACGTGAAGACAAGCACATGTTTCTTGATGAAACAGTTCGGAAGACGAAACTCTAAAGCACAATTCACAGAAGAGAGCAATAGTCTTTGTAACATTAACTCCTACAAGCATTTGGGTAAGTTTACAACCTTTTTTGCTTCTGTCTGAACAAAATATTAATCGAGAGTTCTAAGTGGGAAATATGACTACTTTATGTCTCCGTTGATTGACCAAATATTTTGGATTCTAATTTATGAATATGTTTCTTTTTGGGTGTATTCATGTATCTCAAATTTTTTATATTAGATGGTTGTTGTTCAAATTCCATGCATGAGTTAGGTTTCATGTGTTAGGCTGAGTAAAGTATGTGGAGAAAATGTGATTTGTTTGGTCTAATAATTGAAAAAATAGAAAAAAGAAATTCTCAAAACAAAATAAGAAGATTTGTGTATTAATCTTGAAGATTTAGGTAGTATCTTGTGGAATTTTCGTTCGTTAACACAAGAATCATCTAATTTCAGAAATGTTCTGGTCGTAATAATGTCATAGTAAATTTATTAACCAGAATTAACTGGTAATTGTTTTATTTTACGAAAGTTTCAGACTTTTTCGATGAATGAAAAAACTTGAAATTTTTAAATAGATGTCTAGAAGAATCACTTGGGTGGTCATCTACATGTTATTATATCCATTAAAGGAGCTTATGAGGGTTTTGTGGCTGCACATTTTGCGATGGACCTTTCTTCTGGTCGTGCGCTTTTTAATAGGATTATTCAAATGTGGACATTACACTGAGAGGAAATCAGCTCACAAGAACCATTGTTGGTGTTCTAGAGACTTCTCACTCTCTTGGTTTAATGCATCGACACCTCCTGAGAAATTTATATTTGTTAGTAAAGATGAAGATTCTTTGTTGAGGACAATTGACTTTGGACTCTTAGTGTTTTTTAAGTCGGATTTGCATTTTCTTTACTTACCTTGTCTTCGATCATTCGATTAAAATATCTATGTCTGAGTTTGGAAACTTCTTTCCAGTTTTGCATATGAGGTTTTTACAGATGCTATTGGTAGATGGATCTTAGAGAAGACATTCCAGGGACTTAGAGATGGTTTCTCTGAGGAAATTAAGAATCAACAGTTAGAAAAACATGAAGAGATGAAGAAGAAATTGCAGATGGTTCTCTCTATGACATAGGCATAAAAAGCCCTAGAGCTTATGACCTAGGCTTCTCTTTTTCCTTCAAAAGAGCCAAAAGAGAGAAACATGAGACTCCTTCGCCACTTTGAATCTAACTCCGGGAATATCTATTCTCATCGTAAAGCAAAGTATAAGTGATCAATTACATCACTGCCTCCAATGCGATTGTTTCAAATGTATGTAAAGTATTGTTTATTGAAAAATGAGACCTAAGTGTTGTTTTTTTAAAGTTCCTCTACAGCAAACCAATATGTAAAAAAAACAATAAAAAATACATTTAAAACGCCAAAAATATAGTTAACTCGTACGAAGCGCGGGATCGCACGCTAGTTTAATTATAAAATTAAGACCATCTATAATTATTATTTATCTTATATATTAAATATAAAGTAAGATTACTGACGTGTAATCACTTTATTTAATTCTAGGCTTGACTTCACGAAATATAATTATTAAAATATATTATTGACAACATATACCATTGTAGTATTATAAATTTTATTATATATTTTAATCTATGAATTAATTTCACATTTTCTATTTATTTATATTCTTATTTTGTGGTATATTAAAATATATTAAAAAAATGTTTAGTATATACTTGAATTGTGCATATCTAATCAGATCTTCATTTTTTTCCTATAAATTATTGTCTCAGTTCTTTCTTTAATCAAATATATTATGATTTTATTTTTGATTGTTAAATTTTATTGCCGATTTTTTTCTAAGAATTTTCTTGTGGGTTTCGTGTTTATATTATATATCATTGACAATCCATCTTTGTATAATTGCAAAGCTATTTTTTGTTTAGTTATTCCTTTCTCTTTTGTAGATGAATCTCAAGCAAATTTGATGTCAATTTATCTCGCCTTTTATAACTTTTTGGTTCGGGCATATAGATGAAATTTTAATATTTAGGGAGATATTACTCAGTTCATCTACGTAAATATAATTTTAGGTCATTTTATGCATCAAAATATAATGTGTATGTTAGTGCATATTTAAGAATTTTGTGTATTTATCGAAACTTTTGTTATAAATTTTTAGAGCATCTTTTCTTTTTTTGTGTCTGTTTTAGATGTTTGTTAATAGTAATTTTTATTTATAGGTTATAATGATTATATGCACATGATCAAGGGCAACATGCAAGGAACGACACATGATGGGACCTCTCCGGATTTATAACCTGTAAACCAATAATTATAGCATCCATTTTACGTTTTTACTTAAAATAATTATAAAAAATTATAAAAATAGTGGTTAAAAAGTAGCCATCAATATAATTATTTCTATTTTATTTATACTTACCAAAATTTTAAAATAAAAATCAATACATTAATATTTAATGATTTTATTGTAAAATTTACAAGATATAATAATTTTAAGAGGCCAACATTTTTTTCTTCCAATGGTACATAATAATTTTGAGACGGTTTTGCGTAAACGTTCAAGTATAATTAACTTCTATACTAAAAATGTATTCATTTATTAATTAAAAATGACTTTATAAACAATAAATAAAATATCCAAACTTAGTTCAGTTACCTAAAATCTTCAAAAAAAATAAATTTAAAACAATTCCAAGTAGAGAGATACCATAATCGATATCTATTTTTCTCTCAAAAAAGCCGATAGTAACGGATTCTTTTCAAATTCACTCTGGTTAACGATGGATAAGTTCGCCGCCGTGTTTCTCGTTCAGTGATAACGGAGATCATGATTTATTTGTGAATCTTTTCTTTAATTTGGGTTGCTCTCTCTCGGATCGGGGACATCATCTCTATTTTCTTATTTAGGTTTTGGCTATTACGGGGATTGCATAATCGGGGGATTCAAATCTCATGAGATTGTGATTTTATTTGTGCTTAATTCATGCAATTGTAGCAGTGATCACGGCGATTATTCCCCTTTCTTTTATTATTTATTTGATTTCAAGGTATTCAGGAGTATCACGCAATTCTTTATGGCTGTTTTTTCTTTTGTTACGGCGATCCTTTTGATCTTCACTTCGGCGATGAACTCACGAGCATCCAAATCGTCCATGGTGAGATTCAATGCGGCTGAACGATTTAATCGCCCTCTGGTGATCCCAAAATTTGATAATTCCTCTGTATTGAACCAATTTCATCTTACGTTGGTTCATAGAGTCCTTAGTCCAGCAGTGCAATCTGTGCGTGTCAGGTCATTGATCAATTTCCTTCTCTCATTTTGGAATTTCGATCGTCATGTCCACGGAATGGACGCCGGCAATGGACACTTCCGGTTTAGTTTTCAAACATAAACAAATTTTAAAAAAGTATTGGATCTTCATACGTTTGCTGGATTTAGAGAGATGGGTCTCTACTGTTTGTCAGGAGTTCCCGTCAACGATTCAATTTTGGATTGCAATCTGGGATCCTCCATATCATTACCGAATGGAGACAACCTTGAGATCTTTGGGTAATGATCTAAGTGAAACGGAATTGGTAGATGTAGATAATTCCATAATAAGAGTCTCCCTTGAAGTAATAGCGCCTTTGGTATTTTCCCGGGAGTTGACTTTTGCTTCAGGCAACTCGGTGGTGGTTTGGTTGAGATATGAAAATATCAAAGGTTACTGTAATTTTTGTTTTGAATTAACACATGATTCGGAATTCTGTCCTAAGGTGTCAAAGAGTGGAAGGGACTTTCAAGGACATCGCCGGGACAATAACAATCACAGGCCTCGCCGTGACTCAAGGTGCCGGAAAAGACACAATTCATCCTCCTCCGCTATTTCCGATGTGGCTCCTCGACAGAACTGTGATGTTCAACCGGCTCAGTCTTCAGTCCGGGTTTCTCGGAAGGTCCGTCAGGCGCGACGAAGGCTTTTTATTGAAGCCGACAAACCTGCCATAGAGCCCTCTGGTTCAGCTTCTGTTCACCGGTCTCCGGAAAGGGTTGGTGGTTGGTGGGCCTAGTGATGGTTTAAGTGGAAAAAAATCATAATTGCTTAAAATTTGGTGAAGAACAAGCCCATTCGGCCCAGTCCACAAAAGAATGGGTTCTAAAAACTTTTGGACCTTCTAAAATTTCATCTCAAGTTGTTGGGCCTGCAAATGTGGTAGGCGACACTTGCATTGTGGTGTTTAACCCATCACTTGCTGAATTTGAAAGTGAGCATGATAATTTAATGGGCCAATATCTTTCTATGATCCCAAGTCTGTTTTTGTTGAATGAACCCATGAGGGATGGGTTATTTCGCTGATTTTAAGTATGAAGGGATTATATCCCCTTTGAAAGGCATTATGGAAGTGTATTCGTCAAAAGTGGGTCCTATTTTCAAAAATGATCACTTGAAAAAAAATGCTTCTTCCCTGGAAGAAGATAGCACCCCCTAATTTTCAGTTATTTAAGGTGGTGAAGAAGATGCTCTTTCTTCTTTGTGATGTGGAATTGACTCCAGATGATTTTTCATATGTCCGAGAGATGGTCTCAAATTGGAGGAGGATTCTACGAAAATTTTAAGCCAAGTGGTTGACGGGGAAACCACTGGCAGAAGGATAGATGATTCTTAGGTTAAACTACCAAGGAGCTGGAAGCTTCATGGCAGTTAGGCGTCTCATGGAATTTTGGCGTACAGTTTTTCCAAGGATGCTTTTTCTTATGGAAACGAAACATAATCTTCATTTTCTTCAAGATTTGCAAGCTCATCTCGTTACGATTTTATTTATACTGTTGACCCTTCTGGTCGTAGTGGGGGTCTAACTTTATTTGCATTGTCTTTTTTGATGTTCATGTTATTTCAAGTTCAAAAAATGTAATCGATGCACTCGTTACAACTGATGGTAATAAAAAATTTGTCTCTTTTGTTTATGGTGATCTTGTTGTTTCTAAGCATGACTTGGTTTGGGAAAGACTAAAACAAATTGGTTCTTCCATCTTTGCGCCATAGGTGATCATAGGGGACATTAATGAAATTGTAGATAATACCGAAAAAAGATGGGGCATATTCATCCAAATGTTTCCTTTCTTGACTTTCGGTTAATGAGAGAATGCTGAGGCATGATAAATTTTCCTTTCACTGGTAATTGCCTTTCATGGGTAGGTAGACATGGTCATAATACAATTTGTTGTCACCTTGACAGAGCCATGGGGAACGAGGAGTGGCATGATATTTTTTCACATTCCCATGTTGAGTATTTACGATTCTTGGGTTCTGATCACTGA
Source organism: Iberis pinnata (assembly GCA_900406425.1). NCBI lineage: Eukaryota > Viridiplantae > Streptophyta > Magnoliopsida > Brassicales > Brassicaceae > Iberis > Iberis pinnata. The sequence continues at coordinate 1,226 of OVBE01016864.1, read as the reverse complement.
CCTCTCATGATATACCTAAATAATCGCAAGCCAAGAGGTTTATCTCTTTTTTGGTTTAATAAACAATGGCCATCCAAGGAACATTTCGAGTCAGTAGTTCGTGATGGATGGGAACAAGGTCCTTTGCACATTAATAGTTATATTTGGAATAGAATAAGGAATTGTCGTGGTTGGATTTCACAATGGCGGTGAGAAGAACAAGTTAATTCTTCTAAGAATATGGAATCGCTCAAAGCGCAAATTAATGCTGCCCAATCCCATGATAGGCACTCGGAGGAGGAAATTGCGGTACTCACTAATCGTCTTACGTTTAACACATTCTCAATTCCCCTTTAATTTCAAAGCTCATGATCAAATTGTGAAAAAAATGAAAATTTACCCAATTTAGCACATAATCTTAATTCAACCATTTGTAAATTCCTGAATTTCATCATTCTCAAACCTCAATCAACCATAAACAATCAAATTCCCCCAAACTTATCCCAAATTTTCTTAAAACCCCTAATTCCCAATTTTTTCTAAACCGGTTTTCATATTTTTCTAAACCGGTTTTCATATTTTTCTGAAGGGAGAGAGAGAAAGGACCCGGACCGTACTGGAAGAACTTGTCGGTTTACAGAATATTGAAGAGTAAGGTACCTAATTCTCAAAGTAAATCAACACCATAAGCAAGAATAATTCAGATTTCAAATTAAGTCCTATCATGGCAGAGCTAGCATCAATTCATCAATAACTCAAAAGACCAGAACTTTCAGAAACAAATCAATCAGTAATGGGGTTCCAATCCTAATCTCAGCAAATCATCTAAGTCAGTAATCTAGAGAAAGTGAAAATCATACCCTCACTTGGCTATTATTATCATCGATTTTGATTATGGTTCCTTCGACTCGATAGACTTAGCTAAATTTAAAAAAAAAAATTAATTACACCAAAAAGACAAAACATCAAAACGTTATTAGTATCATTACACCCTCCCCCAGACTTACTTCACACCGTCCCTGTGTGAAAATACATCCAAAAGAAGGTAAAGAAACAACCAGAAACAATAGAAAAATCAGTAATGGATGAAATTAAATAATGCTATATAAGAGAGAAAGGGAAAAAGGTTTACTAAAGGTGAAGTGCTCCCAAATCTGTTTTGAACTCTTATGCATCATTTTCAAAGCTTGAAAAAGAACAAACACTCAAGAGAAGTGTAAGTAATGGTTGAACAACGATTTGAGCAA
>OVBE01016863.1:0-10719 GCA_900406425.1 Iberis pinnata | reverse complement strand
TTCGACACTAAGACACTCCTTAGTTTGACACCAATCAATCTCTATCCTATAATGAGATACATACGTCTCTTATACAGATACAAGAATCAGAACACTTAGGTCTTTGTCCTAATTCTATCCTTGATCTAAAATACCTCGTGATTCAGAAGGTAACACGCTGGTTTAAGTGTCTCACACACTCGATTTGCACCTTTTTCCAGAGACCGATATACAATAGATTGAGCTTTTTCTTTTCTGAGCGGCTAACCTAATTTGACTCATATATCTTGTATTTATAGCATCCAAGACGCAGCAACTTCCAATATTCACCAAAGATTTAGATATGAGAATATCTCAAATAGATATGAGAATATTTCAAATCTCATTTTCCTTGTAACAAACAATATCTTCTATCCAAAAATTTAGTTTTATCTCCAAGCTTCACTTTCACGTCATCTTCAATTATTCTCTTGCATTTTCGGACTCAACACTAAGATGACAAAAAAAAAACAACTAACGAGCTAAACCGATTCCTACAAGTCATGATATCAATTTTATTAAGAAAAAAATCGATCAAACTTCAATTAAACTCCAACGACTCTTTTATTTGGCGCTATGGTAATTGTCAGCAGCTGGACCTAAACGAAACTTGAACAACGGCTATGTTAAAATTGGGAGATATTGATGATAGTTGAATTTGTAGGAAATTTCTTCAACACATAATAATAGTCGAATGTGTCGTTGGATGTTAAATATTAGTCCGTTACTAAAATATTGAACGTAAATTGTAATTATGAACAAGAAATATATTGACAAATGAATGTACATATATTGATTATTAGATACGCAACTGGCGTAAGTAGTGGATTTGATTCCATGTTTAAGTAAACGTCGAAGAGGTTGAAGTATTAAGGAAAATATTACTACGATTATATTATACGACGAAACCAACCAAATATACAACAATAAAATAGCATATAAATAATTCTCTACTCGAAACACAAAGAGATGTTTTAAATTAAAAAAATAATTGGAATATACTAATAAATAAATCAGCCGCACCACTCCTTCAATGTCCTGTTGGAAACTCGCATTTCCCATACTCTACAAACACGAAAAATCAAACCACAAATTAATTTTTTTTATTATACGTTAGAATTATTTCATACGTAAAAGTCCAAAATAGCATATGTTGTTGAACCATCCCAACCTCCATCATCTTCCAAAAATGTGACATGACTAAATAAATATACATGTAATTTTATATTTAAATGATAATAATACTGAGAGAGAAAGGATAGAGTTACGTACGAGGAGGTTGCGAGACCACGTACGCTGCACCACCAAAGTCGCACGTGCCAGTGCCACGTGCGTTCTTCTGATAGTAACTGTTGAACGCGTAAGAAGCATGGGCCTCTAACGATTCGGGATTATAACACGTGGCACCCGGTTGAATCGGACGGCAATCAGCGCCTCCTTCGCCACAAGCATAGTCGAGACCAACCTGCAGCTTCTCCTTCGTCGTTTTACCATTCGCAACGCACCACGTTTGTCCCACGTGCGACGGTGACTTCACCGGAACCTTTTCCTTGCTATCGCTGACCGGCGTTGACTTCATGGCAAAGGGAACGTCGTACACCTTGTTCTCGTTCGGATAAAACATCCCGTAGTTTCTCTCCGACGTGGGGCCCGTTTTCTGGTTCTCGTTAAACAGAGCGAACAAATAGACGTTAAGTGGGTCCTTCGGTTTTAACGGTGTTCCGTTTCCCGTCAACACTCTTTTCACTAATCCGCCGTTATAAGCTGCCGCGTTAGCCGAACCGGCCCCGATCTCGTTTTCGTCTCCGGCAGATGGCCAACCTGTCTCCGTCACCACGAGCTTGACGTCGTTGAATCCCACCGCGGCCATGGCGGCGAAAACGGCATCGATCTGGGCGTCTAAGAGGTTGCTATACTTCAATCCATTACCGGAATCTACATTCCCGGCGTTCTCTTTGAAGAGAGCGTAATCCAACGAGATCTTATCGGCGTTAGCCGCGTACGCAAAGAACGGGTAAGCATTCACCATGAGATGCGACGAGGTTTTTCGGAGGAGATCCAGCATCGGTTTAATAACCGGTTCAATCAAATCCGGTTTGAAAGAACCAGCCGAGGGTGGATACGAACTCGCCAGTGCGCTCAAGGCAATCGGCGACGAGATCTTGATCGATTTGTCGAGATTGAACTTAACCAAAGAGCTTTGGACATTCTTCATAGCCGGAACGAGATACGAAGTCGTATTTCTGGGGTCAACAAACACTTCGTTCCCGACGGCGATTGCTTCGATATCAGTCGCCGGAATGTATTTCTTAATGTTTTGTTGAACCCAATTGTCGGTGTAGCTCTGATCGGCGGCGGCGGAGGAGAGATTTTCGTTGGGGAGCGAGACAACAACTTTGATGCCGGAGTTGGCAAGAGCTGTGAGAACGGAGTTATCGGTATCGTAAAGCTTGACGCGATTGATTCCTTGGGATTTGAGAAGCTCAACCACCTTCTCCGGTGGAGGGAGATTGTTTGCTATGCGGCCGTAATTTACACCGACCATTCCAGAATCTGTCATGAGACAAAAAAAGAAAAAGCACAAACAAAACGAAGAGATTAGAATCAAACAAGCAAAACGTGAAATTCCAACATAAACGTATGGAGAGTCGACTGACCAGCGTATGTGGAAGGAATGGCAGAGAAGGAGGAGAGTAATAGGAGAGATAGAACGAAGATAGCCATTGTTGCAAAGATAGAAAGAGGTGTTTGTTTTCGGATTCGGAAGGAGCAAGAGCTTGCTGATGGTTTATATAGAATTAGAGAGGTAGCGTTAGCGTAGATGAGAATAGAGGGGAGGTGGAGGGAGTGGGTGGGACCTACATTTCTCGATGACGTGTGAAATTAAATATTTGTTATATTAATTTTTAAATTTGACCGTTTTAATCCTACTGATTCGAGACTGTAGTACCAAATGTTGTCAGATGGTGGGTTACGTGCCATAATTACCATTTTAGTATTACTTAATTTTATCGCATCTTGTTTGAGGGATTTTCTTAATCACGTTAGATACGCATATCTAGAAAAGACATTTTTAAAAAATTTAATAAATAAAAAACAATTAAATAGAGAAAATATATATTTTTAAAATATTAGTATATTAGTATATTTTTTTGTCAAAAAACATAACACAAAGTTTAAAAAATTGAACATAAATCACATATAAAGTAAAAATAAAACAGAGCTAAAATCAGCACTAAAGAGAATTTGAGGTAATCTACGTTGGCGCATATCGAGATATATATAATTGAATATGGTCATCCATTACGACACTTGAGGCTATAGTTGTTGCCCCTTTATTTGCGGGACGAGTCGTGTGAATTATCTTTGCTTTCTCAAAGAAATCAAATGCACTAATGATCTCCTCAAGATGATATTGTAATTTGGGCCATTTTTTAGGATGCAGAATAGCTTCCACTGAATGAATTGCTTAAGATAGGCTAGTAAGAGAAGCTTGAAACTGGTTCAGTGGAGAATCTGGAGCACAATCTCTGTGAATTAAGATTTCGTCATTCTCATTACATAATAACCAAGATGATCCCATAAAATGAAAATACTGCCTCCAACTTGATCCTACATTGCACTTAAGATAACCATGAGGCGGATTTGACCAAGCATCGGTTATAAGTGTCTCATAGATACTGGTCCTTAAGGTTTGATAAGAACCCGGATGCTTTGACTGGAACCAAGCGAGAGACTCTGTTCTAGCCCGCAATATAACTTGAATTACGTCAAAGCTCGATCCATTAAAGATCTTTTCATTACATCCTTTCTAAATGCTCCACGCTATCCACAGCCAAGGCAATTTTGTGAAATCTAACACATTTCTATCTTTTGAGATGAAATACGTTTAGAGTAAACATAGTGAATAGAGGTAGTTTCGATAACATATGAGAGTCTCGCTAGTTGCCAAACTCTTTTTGCTCCTTCACATAAGAATAAGACGTGATTAATTGTTTCCTTTTTAACTCCACACAATGAACAAATGGAATTTATAGAGAGACTCTTGGACTGTAATCTATTGGAAACTGCTATTGCCCCATTTATCACTTTCCATAGAAAGTGTTTAATCTTTGTCAATGTTTTCATCTTCCAAATTTCACTCGTGAGGCCTTGAAACGAGGGCAGATTCCAAACTTAATGGTCGTATACAGGAACAGACTTAGACTGGGCTAGAATATATCCACTACGTGTTGAATACTTCCCACTTTTAGTATGATACCAGACATCTCTATATGTCTTATGAACCATCGGTTTGATGCATGACATGGTCTCTATGTCTTCTTGTATGAAGAGTTGATCAAGGATGTTCATGCGCCAGGTTCCAGTAGTTGGACATATCAAATCTGAAACCCGTAACCACACATCCATTATCCCATTTAGATTAAAGGGAGCTCTCAGAGACGATAAATGCAACCATCTTTCGGTCCAGACATGCGTATTATGGTCGTTTCCTATGACTCGATACAAGCATTTCTGTAAGAGTTCTCGGCTATACATTATGCTTGCCAAGAAAAAGACGGGCGAGTCCCTTTACCACTTGTCAGTAATATTGAATTTTGAAAGTATCTTGATTTGTAAACTTGTGTCAGCAGGCTGTCGGGATTATCTGGTATTCGCCATGCTTGTTTCTCTAGAAGAATATGATTAAATTTGGCTATGTCTTTAAATCCCAAACCTCCTTACGATTTTGGTTTACATAATGATTCCCATGAAACCCAATATATTGATTTTTTATCCATTTTTGTTCTCCACCAAAACTCCATCATTGCACTAGTTAACTTTTTGAGCATTTTCTTTGATAATTGGAAACAAGACATTGCATAAACCGGTAAAGCCATGGCTATCGATTTTGAAAAGAATTTCCTTCCTCCCTTGGGAAAAATTTCTCGCATACCAACCCTTAAGTCGATCCTGCAATTTTTTGTGATATAGGCGAGTAAATTGGCTTTATAGCCACTAAAGCATTTTGGAAGCCCCAAATACGCAGCTACACCGTCTTCCTTATGTATTCCCATTATGTCCTTTGTCCTTTGTTTAACCGATTCATCCACTTTATCTTAAAAACTATAGAAGATTTTTGAAAATTTATCATCTGCCCTGATTAGTCCTCATTTTCTTTTAAGAATTTTAGGATTTCGTCACATTCCTCTAGGGTAGCTCGACACATGAATAAGTTATCATCAACAAAAAGTAATTGATGTATAGATGGACCTTGAAGAGCTAGACTTATTCTAATAATTTGTCCTTCAGCTTCTGATAAGTGTAATCGATGGACCAGAAATCCAGCAGAAAGAATAAAGAGGAGTGGAAATAAAGGGTCTCCCTGCCGTAACCCTCTTTTTGGTCTTATAAAACCATGTTCTTGACCATTTAGTATAACCGAATATGTTACCGAAGAAACACAACGCATGATCATTACTATCCATCAAGGATCAAAGCCTAGAGCCCGTAATATATTCTCCAAGAATTTTATTCCACTATGTCGTAGGCTTTCGACATGTCTGTCTTAATAGCCATAAAAGAATCTACAGAGGGAGTTAGTCCGTAAGCCATGTATCATCTCATGTGCTATCAGGATGTTATCCGTTATAGATCTCTCTGCGATGAATGCTCATTGGGTTGTAGACATGATACTTGGAAGTAGTAATCTCAGGCGGTTTCACATAATCTTCGATATTATTTTGTAAGGTACTGAGCACAAGCTGACTGGTCTTATCTCTGTCATCCTTTTCGGTGTTTCGACCTTTGGAATTAGAACTATTTGCGTAAAGTTCCATTCTGTAGGTAGATGAATATCCTCAAAGAAAACATTGACCTCCCATAAAATCTGGTGTTTAATAATGTCCTAAAATTGCTGGTAGAAAATACTAGTCATACCATCAGCTCATGTAGCTTTATTTGGATCAATATCAAACACCGCTTTATGTATCTCTTTATCGGTAACCTTTGCAAGTAATTTTTGATTCATTGATGCAGTAATTTGTTACTGTATAGATCCTAGCATATTTGAATTCATCTAAGGATTCGTCGTTGTGAATAACTCACGTAAATAAGCACCAACGATTTCCCCTTTGGATCCTTCTTCAAACAGTTCCCGTCCCTCGCTGTCTATTAACATTTGAATTCGATTCGAGATCTTTGCTTTTTCACACTCACATGAAAGAAGCGAGAATTGCGGTCTCCTTCTCGTAACCATCGTTCTCGGCTTTGTTGCTTCAAAAATAATTCTTCAGCTATATAAGCCTGATTAAGGCTTCGTTTCAGGTTGTGGAGATTATTAAAATTAGAGGTAAGTTTTGAAATTTTAGCATCAATGTCTGTCCTTAACCGCTCAATACGGGTAGCAGAATTATGTGGATTATGTTTTCTCCAATCGGCTAAGCCTTTTCGACATTGTGCCACTCGCTCAAACATACTTTTATTCTTTCTACCTTATCTCCATCTATACCCGATAATATCCTTTGTTTTTGTAGATTCCAAGAATCTCCGATCAAACTTAAATTTTCCTTTAAAAACATGAGCAAATTTCATAATTAGAGGGTGATGGTCCGATTCAATACTGTCCAAAAATTGAATATGGCTTCTAGGAAAAAGACTCAGCCATCCATTGTTACTGAATCTTCTATCCAATCGACATTGAACGTACGTATTATTACAATAACCAGCCCATGTAAACCATTTTCCAAAAATGGTTATTTCCACTAGTTGGCAAGCGTTTATTGTTTCTCTGAAATGAGAAAAGGATTTGTCTGGTCTTGTAACTCCACCGAGCTTCTCATTGTTATCCAACAAGTCATTAAAATTGTCTCTTGTAAGCCGCAGTTGCAGCTTGGATATACCGATATCTCTAAGTCTTCCCCAATATGTTTTGCTCATATTTGTTACCAGTTCACCATAAATAAACGTTATAAAGAACTCGAGACTCCCCATCTTAATTCTTGTGTCGACATATCTTTTATCAGCATATAGAATTGTGACCTCATAAAAACTCTTCCAAAATTGCGTTAAACCTCCACTTAATCCAATCGGATCCACCGTAAATAAATTATCATACCCAAGCCACCTTTTAAATTCTCCAACTATGATGCACTGGGATGGCGTATGCTTGACAACTCCAGTACCAGCGACGCTTCCAGGACAGGGACGGCGCAGGAACAGCATAAAGACATCTCCAAAACGTTTCAGAGGAGGAGGGACGGCAAAGGGTTTTGGAGATGGCACGGGGACAGCATAGTGAAGAAGCTGAAACATTTTTATGTATTTTTTTTTAACGGCTGAAACGTTTTTATGGAAAATGGCATAATTTTGTAAATATTTCTATATTAACTTTTTTATATGTTTTAGTTTTTCACAACTAATAAAAAACACTCTTTTTCTAGGGTTAAAAAGCAAAACTCTTTCTATGCCGACAAAAAAAAAAACCTTTTTCTTCCTCTTCTTTTTCAATTATCAATTCACAGTTTCACACACACATCTAAAGAATCTAAAGAATAAAAAAACAATAAGTTCAATTTGGTTTGCTTCATGTAAGTATTATTTTTTTGGTTTATACAATTGTACCGTAAAAGACTATATTAGAGAACAAAACAAAATATGTGTTTGGTTTGTTCACTGTTTTCTTATCAATTATATGCTTCTCAAATTTTGTACCTGTGTATTGTTTTTGTTTTGTTCATATACAAACTTCTCACAACTTTTTTTTCTCCAGATAAATCATAGTATTAATTATGACTTCTCAAGGAGCAAGTGATAATGTTGACAATGATTCAGAAGAAGCTTCATTATGGATCTATGTGACTAAATTAGAGAAAGTAGGAGCAAAAGGAGGCACTTGGAAATTTAAGTGCAATATTTGCAATGAAATTCGACAAGGCTCATATTCCAGAATTAGAGCTCATCTACTTGGAATTAAAAACCAAGGTATTATGGTATGTAAGAAAGCAACAAGGAGTCAAAGAGCTGAGATGCAGAAGCTGGAAGATGCGTTTGAGAAGAAGAACAGTGATAGTAAATCTCGAGCGACTCCTTTGCCTTGTGAAAATAATGAAACGAATCCTGCTTCAAAGAAAAGAAAGTCTGATGATTCTGCAATTGTTAGAGCTTTTGGTATTGAAGCAAGAGATCAACTGGATCAATAAATTTCTAGAATGTTTTTCAGTGGAGGTTTGCCTTTTAACCTTGCAAGAAACTCACATTATCATAGATCTTACCAGTTTGCTGCTGAAAATAAGATTGATGGTTATGTGCCTCCTGGTTACAATAAGCTATATAAGAACTATGTTGCTTCAGAAAGAGAGAGATAATGTTGAAAGATTATTGGTTCCATTTAAGTCAACATGGAAAAAGAGGAGTGACGATTGTGTCAGATGGTTGGAGCGATCCTACTAGAAAACCTTTGATTAATTTCATTGCTAGTTTTGGAACTGGTCCTATATTTTTCAAGGTTGTGAACTGTTTTGGAGAAGTGAAAGATAGATTCTTCATCTCTGGTCTAATGAAAGAGGTTATCAATGAAGTGGGTCATCAAAACATTGTGCAAATCATCATTGATAATGCAACAAATTGTAAGGCTGCTGGGGAGATTATTGAGAGTACGTTTCCTCATACTTATTGGACACCATGTGTGGTTCACACCCTCAACCTTTCTTTGAAGAACATTTGCGCAACAAAAAATATGGAGAAGAATGAAGTAACATATGAAGAATGCAACTGGATGACTGATGTTCATGGAGATGCACTTGCAATAAAATATTTCATCATGAACCACAACATGAGACTAGCCATATTTAGTTAGTTATCTCCTCTCAAATTGCTAGCAGTTACCGATACATGTTTTGCTTCTATCATTGTGATGCTTAAGAGACTGAAGCTTATCAAAAGAGGACTTAAAGATATGGTCATAAGTGAGGAGTGGTCTGCTTATAAAGAAGATGTTGTAGGGAAAGCAATTTTTGTGAAGGGCAAGATTCTTAGTGATGATTGGTGGGAGCAAGTGTCATACATTATTGATTTCACAAGACCAAAATATGAGATGATAAGGTTCTGTGATACTGACAAACCATATCTTCATTTGGTATATGAGATGTGGGATTCTATGATTGAAAAGGTGAAGTCTGAGATCTACAAGAAAGAGAAACGTCCAGTGGTTGAAGTTAGTCCTTTCTTCATTGTTGTTTATGAGATTTTAGTGGATCGTTGGGCGAAAAACAACACTCATATGCATTGTCTAGCTCACTCTTTAAATCCAAAGTATATGATTTTAAACTATATATATATATATATATATATATTTTTCATTGCCTCATATAAGACATCTTTTTGCATTGTAAATTTTATAGTGATGAATGGCTAAGTGAAGATTCTACAAGACTTGGTCCACATAGAGATCCAAAAGTCTTCAGTGAGAGATTGAAGTGTTTTCGAAGATTGTTTCCGAGTATTGATGATCATCTTAAGGTTATGGATGAGTATGCTTTATTCTCCATGAGAACTTGACTTTTTGAGGATTTAACATGCATTTCGGTGATGTTTACTATGGAACCCAAGAAATGGTGGGCTAACTTTGGTGCTCAAACTCCTTTCCTACAGACTTTGGCTTTTCCGTTGCTTGGACAACCTAGTTCATCTTCATGTGCTGAGCGTAACTGGAGTACTTAGTCATTCATTCATTCACTTAGAATGAATAAGTTGAATCCAAGTCGTGCTCAAGATTTAGTTTTTATCCACAACAACTTACGTTTCTTATCAAGGAACTCCGAGCAATACGAGAAAGAAAAGACAAAGATGTAGGGTGTTGGTGGAGATGATTTTGATTCTATGGAAGATGTGGTTGCAAGTTTTTCACTTGGTGAACCAGATTTGGAGATTGGATTGATCGATGAGTAGTTTATCTTTTGTTTTACTTAAGATATTATAATGATGTTTTATTTTATTTAAGATGTTATCATGGTGTTTTATTTTATATGAAAATTATACTTTGGATTTTTAATATATATATATATATATATATGTATCTATGTCGTATTCGTATCCATAAATTTTAAGTTTAGCCGTTTCCCGTCTCCGCCTCTGCCCCGGTATCTGTCCTCGTATCCATCCCAGTGCAACATAGTTCTCCAACACTTCACTTTAATTTTTCGTTTCTTGGAGGAACAAAAAATCCAAAAAATGCACCTTGACAATTCCAGCTCAATATACTCATTGGTGCTTAGGTGGTATAAGCGAATCCACCTGCTCACTTACCGCCTTTAAAAAAAAGAAAAAAAATCTCGATTATGATTATCTTATTAATTTAATAAATAAGTGGATAAAATTTACCGCATTACTATATCATATTAGTCTAATAAATAAATGGATAAAATTTCACTAAAGATATACTATAATTATCTATGTAACAAGAAAAACCAAACAAATCGACAATATTCCCTCTTTTCATTTTAATTTTTGCTTGAAAAATTAACACAAATTAAAAAATTACAAATTTCTATATAATTTTTCTTATTTAAATAAAAATAACATTAGTAAAACTAATTAAATCAGTAGTAACATATTATGTATAATATGAAAATAATAACCCATTAACAACAAATGTTGTTTATGGTAGTTATTTTATATATATATATATATATATATATATATATATATAAACAACAATTTTGT
>OVBE01016862.1:0-10719 GCA_900406425.1 Iberis pinnata | reverse complement strand
GAAGTTGCCGAATGACCAATAATCTCCGCAGCAACCGAATCGAACAATAGGCATTTATGCTCACTTGTTTGATCCATAACATATACATGTAACTTGTACCTTTGTTTGATAATTATAAGATTCAAAGTTATATCGTAATAATCATATAATAATTGAAAACTAATTAAGAATCAAACATAAGAATAATTTTACTGATTTATAAATATATACCTTTAACCAACATTTGTAACCCAACTATCACAACCTGGACATTTCCAAGATTTTTTTTCTTGTTGTTCGTCTCAACAATACGAACCATATCATCTTCAACTTTCTTATTGCATGGATTGCATGCAATATAATACCAAGCCCAATCAGTATTGATCTTCATAATGGTGCACATAGCCTTAACCTTGCAAACCTATAATTTAGACACAAACAACGTTGGCATTATATCTTTCAAATAATGTTTTATAATAGAATAACTCATAATATTGACCAAACCTCATTCTTCCTTTTAACATCTAGTATAGTTTTCCTCTCAAGATCTTCCCTCAGAAGTTGGATATTGATTTTTCTCATTTTTTGGTTTGCTTTCCAAGAGAGTTAGAGCCAAACCATCATCGGGAAAACTAAAAAACCGACAATCCAAAATATTTTTATTATTTGGACTACATAAGCCAATAAAAATTTTAAATTACACAAATTTAAATGGTTTTTCATAATATATTTTAACACTTACTCGTTGATAAATTTCATAACCTCCGGGTACTTTGGATTGATATTCAGCTTGGAAGCATCAAAAGCATTGGATATGCTATATATGTCTACACGTAATTACCAACAATAATACTATTTGATTATTCTATGATTAACTGTGTTCTTTAGTTGAAAAATATGAAAAACTAAATACTTCTCCAATGTTTGATTTTCCCAAATCGCAATATAACCAATAACATTTGCCCTTGATTCTCTTGGGATGCTGTAAACAATTCCTTAGCATAAGATTCCCACAAAGTGCACGATAGACGTTCATCACTGGAAACAAACACAATATTAGGAATAATGTGTGAAACTCTTACGTTATTAGTTAAAATAATATAGTTTATTTTATGAGTAGTTTCAGAATTACTTTTGATTCCGCATCTCAAAATCTATCTTGCTCTTAGTTTTTTTGTTAGAAATAATTGTCTCTAGCATTCCCATATTAACTACTTGACCCATGAAATCTGTCAAAATATGGGTTAGTAATCAAAATATTTTATTATCAAAGGTTGAGAAGTGTATTACTAACCAATAAGAAATGAATCATTCAAACTCCCTGATAATATCGAATCATATTCTGAGAATGAGAAAAAATAATTATCCTCTGCATGTTTAACTTTAGCACTCTGAACAACTGTAGAAACAATAAAATTAAATATGTATTCGTGATCGGTGGTCCTATATTGTTCAGAATTTTCCCAAAGTTTAAAATTCTCAATTGATATCCAATCTCCAAACCGCAACTTTGCTTCATAACGTGCAACTAATTCACGTTTAACGGTAGCCTGAATCTTTGTTCCCTACAAATGATAGAGAAAAATTTAATAACCTTTTAAATTTATTATGTTAGAAATATTTAAATTTGTATATAATCGAAATATTGGAAAATATAACAATTACCTTTTCATCTGAAACAATCAATTCAATAGGTCTCTGTGGACCTCATATGCTAATTGGTCTCCATAGATGAATTATTCTAACTCGCACACGCCATTAAACCTTAAAAGGTTTCACAAGTTTCAACGATGTGAAAGTAGAAATGTTAGCAATGGTTTGATCCATAATTCTTAAAGATGGTTTTTGTTTATTATTAATCACTTTTTAATAGTTTATGAATGAATAAATTGATGCACTAAACAGCTATATATATATATACATGATGAATATAATATAATGGAAAATATCAAAAGATATTTTAGAATCTATGATTTAATTGCTTCGTAACAAATTACGGTTGGAATATATCATAAGCATAGCATTAGAATATATCATATTCCCTAAAAATTATTGATGCCAAAAACATTTAAATTTTGATAAATATAACTATAATAATAAATCGATACATTCCTAAATTTATGCATTCAATATCTATTTATCTATAAATGTTTCTCGATACATTCCTAAATCGCAACAACCTTTATAACAATATCAAAACCGATTTTCAAACAACTTTACATAACAACATATATAAATATTACATTATTAATTGTAATATTTATGAAATTTAGCCATTTTTGCTAAATATTTAATTGCATAATAACAAATTACGGTTGGAATATACCATAAACATAGCATTAGAATATATCATATTCCCTAAAATTCATTGATGACAAAAACATTTAAATTTTTATAAATGTATCTATAATAATAAATCGATACATTCCTAATTTTATGCATTCGATATCTATCTATCTATAAATTTTTCTCGATACATTCCTAAATCGCAACAACCTTTATAACAATATCAAAACCAATTTTCAAACAACTTTACATAACAACATTAATAAATATTACATTATTAATTGCAATATTTATGAATTTAGATTTTAATTGCATTTAATTGTAAAAATTTTCCATATCTATATTAAACAGATTTTCCAGTTACATAACAACATATATTAATATTACATTATTAATTGTTAATAATAAATTTATTTAAAACCAACCATCCAACACACTTTTTTATTTTTTTGACAACCCATCCAACACACTTAATAATTAAAAATTATTAAAATATTATAATAAATTCGATTTAAGTCATAGATATTGATAAGAAGAAAAGGATACATCTAACTCGTACACATATAGAAATATTCATGTCAATACTTTATACTTATTTTCCATTCTTGACAATAAATAATGTTTAATTCCATCACATTATTCGTTATTAAAATATGAAATAAAAAATAATAAACACAAAAAATAGAAATGAAAAAACAAATCATCCACTAAATAAAATAAAAAGACCACATAAAATTTAAAAATTAACAACGATCTTCAATCGATTTTAGGAACTTCCATCTTGTCATAATTAACAGTAGGAAAAACGATCTTTCGAAGTAAATCTTCAGCACTTTCCTTTTTCTTTTCTTGGTGATTCAATTCCTTGCTTATGTCAAAATCATTAAAACCAACCATATGATTAAGCAAAGAAATATTCCCATCTCTCTTGGCAATTTTGATCTCAAGTTGCCTAGTTCTTTCATAGGCTTCCATATATTGTTTCATCTCATAAATGACGCCTTTGTAATACGCATCCTTCTCTTTATTAGAATGCTTAACAACAATTTAAGTTTTTGCCAAAAGTTCAAGTTGTTCTGTAGTCACAACTGGCTTTCTTTTTGGCTAAAAAGAATCATTAAAAGAATTAATTAAAATAAAATTTTTAATTCATTCCTTAATAATGAGAAAATCCAAAATTAAAAATATCTTAGAACACTATGGTAGATCTTCACTTACAACAACATCAAAAAGTGATGGATCGTTGTTCTAATTTGTAAAACAACCATACATTAGTATATTTAGTGATATAGGAATAATAATTGCCAGAAAAACTACTCGAAAATTATAGATAAATAAAAACCTTAACCTTAAATACATATTGACTCTGAGAAGGAATTATGATTCCTCTTTCTTGAGATTTAAAAGATGCTTCCATTTTCTACATCATATGCAAATGTTAATAATCATTCATTTAATACAAACTATTTTTGTTCATTATCTGAGAAAAAACATTTTGAATTTCACAAGACATGATAAGGCTTTTTCCTTTATCTTTAAAAGGAACTTCAGATTCCTAAGTTTTAATTAGTGTTAGCTTCACAATATCATAAAAAACATATAAGCTAACTATCAATAATTTTTTTTAATTAAACCTCGGCTTCGTTTTGTATGATTTTTTCTTCCATTTTGTTCCATGGTTCTTCGATTATCCTGAAAAATTAAGTTATAAACACATTAATAAACAAAGTGTATCGATGAACAAATTTATTGATTAAAAATACTTGAATTATATATACCAAAAAAACATAATACCAATGAATCGAATAATTATGAGAAAAGGGTAATTTTATTCGAATGAGATTGTTATCATATATAAAAGAAACACAATAACTCAAAGATGATGAAGAAAACTTACGAAAGTGTGTTTATATTAAAAAGAATATTTAATCTAATGTGTTGAACTCATATGAAGAATATACGTATATATAGTAAAAGTGTTTAACTTCTCGATTAGGGTTTAAAAGATATTGCATCATAACAAATTTCGGTTAGTAAACAATATATGTATCAAATATTCAGGAAATATTCCTTTTACAAATTAAATAATTAAACAATACTTCCTAAAAAAGATATCAATAATATCTTATATATCAAACGAATTTTAAGCAAAATATCTTAAAAATTGTACCAAAATTTACAAAAAATAATTGGTATCATAGAGTTTCGAACCAAAGACATGAAGCTTAAATATTTTTAAAATCCGGGTCAAGCCCATTTTTGCTAAAAATCCGCGTGTTTTTCATATGGATCTCCCTAAATATTGTAAATAATATGCACTTTTCAGGAATCGATCTCAAGACATCTTGCAAATTTCATTTTTTTTCTCCCTTTTACCCTTCCGTTTTTGTTGTTGTTTTTGTTGTATAATTTTTATCCCTATGGCATTCTTCGTAAATATCATCCTTATTTTGACCCTTTTCAAATCGTGTACTTCGCAAATAATAGTATAGATGTATATGAAACTCATTGTTAATAATTTTTTCTTTAATGTGTTTTATGTATCATCCACGTACCCTTTTATATTAGTTTTCTGCAAGTAATTGATAATATTGAAGTGAAATTACCCTAGCCGCAGCGGTGTCAAGGAAAGAACGACACTTGTTCCTGTAGGATTCGCGGCGGCACCAATATAATATGGTGACAGCATTGGGAGGATCAATCTTCGTTCTGTGACTATAGCTATTCTTAGCGGCTAAGAATTAAGAGAGCTGAATGAAATCAGAAGATTATCTAGGAACAAAAGTCTGAAGAGAATTCAGAGACTTGAACATAAGAAAAATATATTCCGAAGAAAATCTCAACAAAAGAGATAATGCCAAGAAGATCTTTTGTTGAGTGATTCAAGGAAGATGAGTTTCTAGAAAAAAATCAAGTTAGAAGATCCTCTTAGGGTTTCAGTGTTTTTGTATATAAAGGGTCTTAGAGTTTTGTAAAAAGCAACACTTAGATCTTTATTCTTGCTCGGTTTTACGTTATGGATTTCAATAATCAGAAGGTTGATTTAATCAATGTTCTTACTTATTGAGAGAGTTACGAGTGAGCGTAGGCTAGAAAAGAAGCAGGTTTTAGTTAAACTTGTAGGTGACAATAAAGTGTTGTTAAGATTGTGTAAACCTTTTGAGTTGAATCTTTGTAGAAAGATTGCTTAATATATTACTTTTTTATTTTAACCAAACAACCGTGATTGTGCTTGTTCTTTATACGCTTACAAATTTTCCTTAGAGCGGATCACCAACAAAAGGATTTATTTATCCTATATGTGATATCTTGCGACAAGTATAGAAAACAATTAACAGTTTGTGATGTTTAACAAACCACATATGCTGGATGTGAATGATTATGGATACTGGAAGGTTCAAATTACTCAAATCATTAGGAGCATATGGAAGCTTGAATTGCTATTGTGGATGGTTGGGATTCACCTAAGATAACAAATGAAAAAGGTGAATTGTAACAAGGCCAATGAAAGATTGCACAAATGGTTAGAAGAGTGCGACAAAATAAAATTTACAGGCCCTCACTAAGATTTTATATTCCTTACCAATGGATGAAATCACTAGGGTTCAAGGATGTACAAGGGAAAATGATGGATGAGATATTCTGAAGGTAACATTTGAAGGAACAAGTAATGTAAAATGTACAAGAATTGACATTCTTGCTTCTGAATTTGGAACCATTACTATGGATGAACATGAAATTATAAATCAGTTTAGTCATAAGATGAGTTCAGTTGCTCATGAAACGTTAGTTCGGGGAAAAACATACAAAGACAAGAAGCTGGTGAAAAACTACTCAGGAGTTTGCCAGCAAAATTTCAACCACATATGTCAACCATTGAAGTGGCAATGAATTCAGATGAGATGAAGTTTGAAAAAGTTGTGGGCATGATGCTGGCATTTGAACTTCAAATAAAGAAAAGGGTAAAGATAGCAGGAAAATGAATAGCTTTGGTCTCAATAGAAAAAGTTAACGATCAAGGTGTTGATTTGGAAGATCAAGTAGGGTTGATTGTCAAGAAGTATTTCAGGAAGATTAAAATAGGTAATAACAAAGTGAAAATGAGTGTCTTGAATGTGACGGTTTTTGTCACTTAAAGGCTAAATCTCCAACTCAGAAAAGACGTGGTGTGATTCATTGCTTTGAAAGCAAAGGATATCGACATACCATAACTGACTGTGTTGGAAGAGAAAAAGCGAGAAGAGAAATGGTTAGTAAGTTGTAGTGAAAGCGATTATGATTATGAGAATGAGGGATAAGATATTTGGAATAACTTTGTCTCATTTCTTGGAATCATACTGGTAGGTGATGACGAATCTGATGATGAAGAAAAAAAGATTTTATTAATGTGATGGAACTGACACTTGAAGAAGAAAATAAGATTCTGGTAGATTATCTGATTCTAAATTGTAATGAAGTCAAGAGGTTAACATCGATAATCGACGATATGAATAGTGAAAAACTTGAGCTACAAAAGGAATTAACTCTTGAACAAGTGAAGACCAAAGAAGCTGAAGGACGCTTACAAAAGCAGTTGAAAACTATCAAGATGCTAAGTAATGGAACAAAGGATTTGGAAAAACTTTTGTCTATTGGCAAGATGGGTAAAGAAAACTAGGGACTAGGATACAACAGAGGTAATCAATTAACGTATACTAAGTCTGTGAAAAGTCAGGGAAACTTTCAAGTAGCACACACATCATACAAACAAGTTGCTAAATCTGATTCAAAACCAAAAAGTGGATGGCTTATAGGATGATGATTTTGTGGAAAACCGGGACATTTCAAATATCAATGCTACATGTTTATAAACAAGGTATCATCACTTATCTGGGAAAATCAGTTTTTGAAAGATTCCAAGTTGCAGAACGTGGTTTGGATACGAAAACGTGATTTGTATCCGGGTTTGAAGAAAGTTGAACGAATTGCAACCAGGAATGTGAGTGAAGAGATTGTGTGTAATGTTTCTTTTACAACAGAAGAAGAATTCTAGTATTTCGATAGTGGATGTTCAAGACATATGGCTGATTCCCAAGATAATCGTACTCAATTTCAAGAAACCTTAGCAGGAAGAGTGACCTTTTGGAGATAGAGCTAAAGGAAAAATAAAAGGAAAATCAGTGAGTGGTGGGTATACTCAGCCTGAACTTGTTGATGTCTACTTAGTTGATGGGTTAAAGGCAAATCCTATCAGAATTAGCCGGATGTGTGTTGAAAGATTGGCAGTTACTTTGAAAAAGACAAGATGTAAAGTAGTGAATGATTTGGGTGTAATGAAATTAGAAGGTTTACGGTCGTGCAATAATTGTTACATGTGGAAATTAATGAACAAATGTTTGACTGCCATTCATGATTTTGAAGCACTGTTGTGGCATCAGAAACTTGGACACTTGAATATGAGAACTCTAATTAAGCTTGTCAATCATGAGATTGTTAGGGGAGTGCCAAAGATAACTTCACATCAATCATTTGTATGTGTACCATACTCTCATGGAAAACAGATGAAGGCAAATCACAAGTCTATTTTGGATGTAAAATCATAAGAGACTCTAGCATTAGTATACATGGATTTGATGGGGCCAATTCAAGTTGAAAGTCTAACTGGAAAAAAGTATATTCAGGTTTTTGTTGATGATTTTACTCGCTATACATGGGTCAAATTATTAAGGGAAAAGTTAGAAACACTTGACAGCTTTAAGATTCTAGCATTGCAACTCGAGAATAAAAAAGTGGAATCAAGGTGATTCGAAGTGCTCATAGTGGTGAATTTCAGAATTAACTATTTGACCTGTTTTGCCAAAATCAGGGAATTGTCCATCAATATTTAGCACTTCGAACACCACAATAAAGTGGTGTAGTTGAAAGAAAAAATAGGACAGAAATGGCAAGAGCTATACTACATGGCAATCAGGTTGCAAAGCATTTATGTGCAAAAACAATCAACACCACTTGCTACATGATCAACCGTATGCATGTCCGGAAAGGTACCAAAAAACGCCTGATGAGATGTGGAAAGGAAATACACCAAATCTAGGATACTAAATGAGAAGGATCATTTGGGTAAGTTTTATTCAAGAAGTGATGAAGGATTTTTTTTCTCGGATACTCAGGCACTAGCATGGCTTGTCGTGTGTTTAATAAACACACAAATATGGTCCATGAAACTATGAATGTTGTATTTGATGACTACTTAACATCTCGTCTGATAGTGCATCAACTTCCATTTGATTCTGTCAACAAACAAGACTCTATTTTCCCACAAAAATGATGACTCTGTCCAATCACCATATTCAGCTCCCATTACTTAGGTTTATCATAACCACTCCAAAACGGATGTTATAGGTGAGATTCAGGGGTCAAAATCAACATAGCTAAGAAAATTGCATTCAAACGACTAGTTACTGGACATGCCTCTGAATCAGTTATGTTCTCTGCATTTTTATATGTGATTGAATCTAACAATCACAAAGAATCATTAGTAGATGATTCCTCACTCACACCATTTATCTTCGTGAGGCTGTAGAACCGATCAAGCCCGTCGAGGTGATCGAGTGGATCTGTTATTGGTAGACCGTGGAACTTGTTGATCTGCACTATTGCGGTCAGACTATGCTTAATCTTGAAGTTCTTGTTTTGAACACCCAAATGGCAACGACGCCAAACTGATAATAGGATTTTTCAGGTCCTAAGGGTATCAATTCCCCATCATTGTAGTATAGATGGATTATCAATCCAATCAGGTGTGCACTAACAATCAAGATGCAGTGGATACTTCAAAGTCAAGCTAAACAGTAAAAATGATGGTTCACTAACAGGTCCTAAGTGCAGTGAGACATGTTGGAAGTAAAGAGCATAAACAGAAAAAGGAGCATAAAAGACTAAGATGCAAAAACAGAGTAAAAGTAGAGAGAGTGAAACATGTAAACAAATGTGAAGCAGTTCCTGAGGACTAAGGATAATCAACCAAAGATCCGTCCCAATCTAGCTAAGCACCTAATGTACCTCAAACATCAGTAATATATCCCTAGATGATAGGTTCATAAGTAACCAAGTCCAATCCATTGATAAATGTAATCAACCTAAACAATCACCAGACGTAACTCTCGTTAACGGTACACTACCTAGAAGGCATTAAGCATCAACCTACCAAAGCCAAAAATCCCCCTAGTCATCCAACCCCCTAGGCTGAGATGCATATCCTAAGCATCTAGGGCGTTGCGTAAGGATAGATGATGACTCTGAATTTTCATGGATTTTACATATCAATTAGCATTGATTCTGAGGTCTAAAAGCGTGAATACATCACATTTATGGTTGGTTTCACTAAGTTTAGGATTTTTAGGACTTTTTCATTAGAATTTGCATATGCACGCATTTTGGAGGTTTTTCAGGACTTTCAGAAGTTTTTGGGAAGGATTTGAGAAATTTCAGAAAAGCAGCACAATTCAGCACTCGGCACTCAACATGGAATGGACTGAGCTTACCTCAGAGCACTTGCAGGATCGATCCCAGCACTATGCAGGATCGATCTTAGGCACTTCAGCGTCGAAACATGATCGATTCCACTCAGCACCTTCGGGATCGATCCCAACACTATTCAGATCAATCCCAACACTATGCAAATCGATCCTGCAACCACTTTAGATCAATCGCGCAAGCAATTCAGATCGATCACCCCCTTACTCTTTCAACCTTTCTGGCGAAGTCTCAAACAAAGCTAAGGAAGTTCACGAAGATGAAGCAGTACTAAGAAGAGAACATACAAGATCGATGTCACCTATGTTGGGATCGATCCCAGGCACTCAATTCCAGGATCGATCCTAACCTCTGACGCAGTTTGGATGTAACTCAGCTTGATCGATCCCAAGCAAGCATCCTTTAGTCCGGATCGATTGCGCGCTCACCTACTCAAAGGCAAACACGCTCCAATCCGACCAACTCAAATTCAGATACCACCTGAAGCAAGGTCCAAGATCCAAGACAATGATTAGCATTTTGTTTTTAGTGCAAATTAGGGCTTTTCTCTGAACACTATAAAAGCCCTAATCCGTCTCCGTGTGCACAAATTTTAGTTTTTCTTTCCTTTTTAGGTTTTGTCTTAGGTTTTCATTTTCTTAGTTTTGTTCTTGATGTTCTTGATGTNTTTTTCTTTCAAGTCTTTAGTTAATCTACTGTTTTTCCTTTGATTTCTTGCTTAGCTTTAGGTTGTTCTTTAGTTTGTGTATCTCTATTTTCGTTTTAAGTCTTAATCTTCTATTTTAGTTTAATGTTTCATTGCTGTTCTTCATTTATGGGTTTGTGTTTTTGTTGTTTTTCCTAGATCTGCATGTTTAGGTTCGAATTTATGTTTGCTGTTTCAACTGCTTCTACTCCCATGAGTAGTGAATAGTCATCCAAGTTCCTGAGGATGGGGGT
>OVBE01016861.1:0-10720 GCA_900406425.1 Iberis pinnata | reverse complement strand
ACCCGAAACTACCTTAACAAATTCGGCAATATAGCTTGAGGAAATCGTGAATGACTCTAAAAAAGAAAGAAAACAAGTATAAAATCGATGAAATCGGGTTTGAGGATGAGTGGATTATCGATTTTTGTAAGAGAAACAAAACCCTAAAAAACTCCTAAATCCCGAATCTTACCTTAAGTTTCTTGTTAATGGAGAAGATGAAATTGATTATAACTTGAGAAGAAGGAGAAAAACAGTTGAAATCCGAGAGAAATCGGTAGTGGGGAAGTTGAAAAGCTTGAATTTCGGATTATGGAGAGGAAAGGAAGAAGAAAACCTAGTTACTCTTTCTTTTCCCTCTCTTTCGACACTTAGGGTTTTTTTAAAGAAAAAAAAAATTTAAAATCGATTTGGGTTCGGTTATGTATACCGGCCAGAAATTGATTTCATTTTTGGTTTTGTGATGGTCGACCCAATTTCTAGTGGGTAGGGTGGATATATCCGAAATAAGGTGTGGTTGAGTTGTAATTAGTTAGATTCGTTAATGGCAAAAGGGACTTTCAGTAATTTTTTATTTTAATAATTAATTTAAAAAGAAAAAAAAAACATAACAAAGCCTTATGAGACAAAAAAAAAATTTCGGGAGGGCCTTATGAGCCATTGTTCTTATTTCTCAGAAAACCTACTAGAACTAAACATTTCAGATTCAATCAACCTCACTTTAGCGTCTCTGCAATTAAATCAAACTTATTCATCTTTACTTTGTTCGCTCGAATCATTTATCCTCGAAGAAGAACGCTTCTCTGATATTTTTTTCATGGTGGATTTCTCTTCCGTGATTATGCAATCCATGAGATTTTATCAAGAACTCTCAAATAAAATTCAGAGAATTTGACCTCAATTCGAATATCAAAAACGAACTTGATTAAGAAAAACTCAAACCCATGAAAGAGAGCTCGAACAAGATGGGATTTAGTGATGAATGATTATCGGTTGATCAACTTAGAGATGCAGAGATTTTTTTTTGTCGTACAGAGAAACGTAGGCAAATTCTAAAAGGAAAGTTGATTTTAGGTTAAAATTAGGGTAAAATGATAAAGTTTAAGTCTTTTCTGTATTTTTTCCTAAACATAAACATGGTGGTGCATCTATAGATCCGATAAACGAAATGCTGGAGGAGATCGAATTATCTTTTATGGGTATCTTCAATCTATTTCTCTTTTGATCTTCAATTGATTCCTACTGTTTCATTCATGAAACTTTCTCAGTTCTTCCGTTTCTCCCGTCGATTTGTTCTTCTTCGTATGGAACCTTTCTTTTTCAATCGCTCGTGAGATCATCATCACTGATGGCAAATGGGAAATTTGATATATGTAAAGGGGCAAAATTGGAAAGTTATAAAATTATTAACCCATGTGATTAATAAACTAACAGATGACTAACAGAGTTTACACAAATTATTTGAGATTTAAATTGGCAACGGATAAAATTTCGAGAATTAATATGGCAACGAAACAAATTCGTGTATTAAACGGGCAAAAGTTAAAGAGTTTGAGTATTTTTAAAGTTTTTTCCCTTAATTTTATTATATGTTAACCATTTTATATAGTTACTTAGTTAGCTTACTATGTTAATTATATAATGTGTAGGAACAATTACAAGAGCAATCACAAGGACTATCACAACAAAAATAGCAAGTAAGACCTTGATCATGTCTACGTACTTAGTAAGACCATGATCATGTCTACGTACTTGGAAGCTTCATATCTTATGTCTATGTTTTAAACATGACTGTGTTATCTTTTATGTTTTGATTTTGTTATTTGCTTTGTGATGATTTAAGTTGTGTTTAACTTCAATTTGGTATTTTCTGTGCTACGCAGCAACTTCTGAAGACACTATTTTGGTCATGACTATTTTTTTGTAAAAGCACATGTCAGTCTTATCAAAAAAAAAAAAGAAGCACATGTCACTCCAAGATACAAATCTAAATTTGTATATAAGGGAAGAGAAAAGTAGTTAGCAGTAGGGGTGGGCGCGGAGTGGATCAGTCGTAAAATTTTTATATTTGTTATTTGCTTTGTTTTTGACGGATATCTAATTTAGCGATTTGTTTTGCGCCTGAAAAACACGGATATCCGGACTTACGGATATCCTAGAATTTTACAGATATTTGCGGATATTTGCGGATATCCGGTTTTCTCATTTCAATTCAACAAATATCCAAAAAATATTAATAAATTCTATACAAATATACTTTATTTATGTTAAAATTATTTAATAAGTAGTA
Organism: Iberis pinnata; assembly: GCA_900406425.1. Lineage (NCBI taxonomy): Eukaryota > Viridiplantae > Streptophyta > Magnoliopsida > Brassicales > Brassicaceae > Iberis > Iberis pinnata. Next base: position 8,451 of record OVBE01016861.1, on the reverse strand, counting down.
AATAATTAAAATGAACTATCTTTTAGATAAAATATTAAACAAACGATCAAAAGTTAGACGCATATATTAGAAAACGACTGTTATATTTTTGTAAATAATAAAAGACATCGAAGAAAATCTCTTCTTCCACTGTAATGTAAACCATTTTATCATTTCTACCTTAGTATTTATTAGTTCGTATGAACTTTTACACCCATCATTTCCAGTTATGTTTTTCCTTTTAAGTTTCTATATATTGAGTATGTGAAAAACATATAAATCTATATGATGTAACATGTATGTATGTAGTATATATGTAATATACGGAGCGGATCGGATATCCGGTCGTTTGAAATTTAGTATTTGCTATTTGCTTTGTTTTATACGGATAATTAATTTTAATATTTGCTTTGCTTTGAATAGCTACGGATATCCAGACTGTTCGGTTCGGATCAAGGCAAATATCGAATCGGATTAGATATGACGGATATTTTGTCCAGCCCTAGTTAGCAGCCTATGTTATATTGTTATTACTTGTGCGTAATCCAGTAAATTAGGTTTATTAGGTAGCATCATCTCACAAAACGTCAACAAATGATGAGGTTACAGAGATCAGACTTCAAAAGCTCAACATTTTTTTTTTTCTTTCACCAAATTTTTTTCGAAGTTTTAATAATCCACTAAATTCTATTAAGCTCCTTAATAACTCAAAGTTGTGGCGACATTGCTATAATTTGCAATTTGAGAGTTATATTTGCATTTTTTCCATATATTTATTAGAAATTCTAGAACATTTGTTATGTTTTAGTTACTGACTGCATCTAAACACAAGAAGAAAAAAAAATCAGAGGTAATTATGCAATTAGTTAGCATAAAATTTATAAGCAACTCCAAGAACAAAGAAAACATGTTGAAAATCGATAAAAGAGGTACCATATGATTTAGTAGAACAATTAAAACACAAAACTCTTCCAACTTTTTTTTTATGTCTACAATAATAAGAAAATCAAAATTCAATGGTAAAACTAAACCGAGATCCAGAGCAAGATTTAAACCAAAAGATAGATGCTGGTTTTCAGTACATAATTGGTGCAAGAACATCAAGCTGGGATCCAAGTTTCTCTTCTGCAACCTTCTCTGCCTTTGTTCTGAGCTTGATGAGTTGCTTCTTGCGCTCATACATAGCCTGTGACCTCTCCTTTCTTTTGACCTCAAGCTCCTGTAAATACCAAATGTATATCTTAGTTTCATGAGGTGATGTCATGGTATGTAATATGTGATTGCATAATGATATATGTTCAGGAAAAAAAACATTAAGCAAGATTCAATCATCAACTTAGCCTTCAAACAATGAAAAGAGACGTTTCAATAGAGGCGACTACCCTCTGATCAAAACAACTAAGAATGCTTCAAACTTAGTTCAAATAAACTCATCAGATGCTTATAAATACAACAGCAAATGAAGCAACTTTTGTTCCATAAACAAAAAGGACATACCTTGATGGTATCGTAATGGTTCCATCCAACTTCAGAAGAAAGACGACCCAACAAGCAGTACTTGTGACCAGCCTGGAGCCTCAAAACCCTAAACAACAAAGAAAAATGAATCTCACAGATTGTTGATAAAAAGGATAAATAACAATAGAAAGAGTTTTGAGAAGTTATTACTTGAGAGCATCAGGAATGACCATTCTCTTGACCTTGTCATAAGGAGGTGGGACTCCTTCAAAAACCTTCAAACGAGCAAGAGCTGCTGCACCACGCTTCGTCTTGTGTGGAATCATCCTGTCACATTTATAAAAACATTTCTCTTATGAAGAACAGTGAAACCATTTCTAAGAAACTGGCCAATGTATGTACAAAATTCCAATGAACAACACAAAAGATTCGTAATTTGTAAAATCCTACTGAACTGAAAATCATACATTTACTCATTTTTACTAACTTCATTTTTCCAGATTCACCAAACAACAAATGAGGTAGCCTAAGATAAAGAAGAGATTAGATTTACAAACCCACGAACAGTACGCCAGAAGATCTTAGACGGAGCCCTGAAGTGAATGGGACCATGAGAAGGTTTAGTGTTCATGCGTTTCCTGAGAAACCTCATGTACTTCATCTTCTGACGAACCAATCCACCTGAGAGACAAATCTCTTCGCATCGGACGACGACTACTTTCTGTCCGTTGAGCAATTCCTTGGCGATGACTGAAGCAAGACGGCCCAACATGTGGTGCCTTCCGTCAACCACGACACGTTTTGCGCATATCCCAGACCCAGACACCATTTTCGCCGCTCCTCTCTTAACTGGCTGCTTCCGCTCTTCAGTGGCGCTTTTATACCTAAACGAAACTAGGGTTTCTAGTAGTGAGGGTTTAGGGCTTTTTTTTCCATAAAACCTAATTTATTGGGCCGTTGGTACTAATTTAAGCCCAATAAAGCATTAACCTCGAGTTTTCCTCTACTTTCTTTTTGTTTCAAGGGATTCGATTTCTTCAAAACGGATCGTAATGAATATAGCTTCGAGGATTCGACGAAGTTTTTTCAGAGAGAAGAAGATAAATAAACTTCAAAATGGATCATCGACTAGGAACGAAGAAGTTAAAGATGATATTCTGGGAGTAACTGATGAATTAATCGATCATGTCAGATTCTTCACCATTGACACATTTAAGAACTTCTCTTTGAAAGGTAATTACGAGTTCGATTCTTAGGCTCTTCTTATCGAATTTTGAATTTACTAGGTAGTTAAATCTAGTAATCTGGCTGATATTTTGAAAGCAGATGAAGAAGAAATGTCTGTGAATCCTGTGGAAGATGAAGAAAATGGAAACCTAAAGAAGGATTTGTCTGATTGGCAGGAAAAACATGCCGTTCTTGTGTTATCAAAATCTAAGGTTTTTTCCTTAAAACTTTTGGTGATTGATCTTCGTTAAACTTAGATTCAAATCAGAGCGTATGGATTGAATGTCATAGACTACTATCTTCTTGATTTGCTTGTAGTCATTTTGATGTGAATGAAATGGAAGGCTCTTTGGCTCCAACGTCTATTGTTGACACTTTTAGAGCATAAATCAAAGCTACTCTTTGCTTGAGTTGCTTGTAATATGCTGATGCTTATGTTACATTTCAAGATTCCTTTAAAAGCTGCTCTAAACAATGATTGATTTTGGGGTTACAGGAACTCTCACAGCTGAGATTCAAGTTATGTCCGCGTCTCTTAAAGGAACATGAGTTTTGGAGGATATATTTCCAACTTGTGAGGAACCTTGTGGCAAAGTAAGTACTTTCATATGCCAAGTTTGGTTTGAAATGGTTCCATAAGGAGTGCCATTATCGAGTGTTAAAGTGTATTTACGGTGTTGGTTTGCATATAATTTTACCTTCACATGGAGTAAGCAAGATAGAATTAAGAACATGGCCATGAAAATATTATGAAGAAATGATGGTTTTTGGATATAATTTATGCAGATATGAGGTACTTGCAATCCAACAGGCCAAAATCAGGAGGATGGCCATGGAAGACTGTGACACTAGTGAAAATAAAGGTGTATATGAAGTTGAGATGTCAGAAACAAGGCAAAAGTTGAGTACTGGACCTGTAACTCCATGAAGCTTTATACTCTGTGTACTTGTATGGCGAAGTTTGGGAGAGAACATGACAGGTATTGTAAATTACAGACTAGTAGATTGTAATCTGAGGATAAAATCATTGTAAGCATGTAGATTTTTCTTCCTTTTGCAGTTTTACACACAAGGTCGCGTAAGTAACCAAATCAAAATGCTAAATCACGGGAGTTTGAGCAGTGTTCGATGGGTAAATATTGTTCATTGTCTTTATAGGGTTACAAAACCAAAGCTTTCGTTTTCAGAGTGTAAAATCATCATCATATGTGATTTAAGTATCAGACGGTGTGAAAAATGTGTTGAACAAATGATCCAAAGAGGTCAGGTGACGTATTTACATGAACAATGAAACCCAACTCATCTGCTAACTTATACTTTTGATGAAAAATGTCCATAAAGCGAGAGAGTGACTGCAGTTCCAATAAAGAGGAGAGATAAAGAAATGAAATGTAGAAGAAGCATATGACTGCAAGACAATGTAAAATGGCACAATGACACGTGTAAAAGCCCTGTTTCAATGCATCTAATAAAGATTTGAGAGAGAGAGAGATCAAAGCTGATCATAGCAGTTTGGTATTTTTGCAGCTTGAAGCCAAGAGTTTATGACTAGTAAAGTAAATCAGATGGCGAACCACATATGAAAGAGATATTGGATTTTTTTTTTCTTTTATCAAACAGGATACTTTGTTACTAAAGAGTTCATACTTGCTAAAATTCAAAGGAATATGACAAAAGCATAAACTTAACTAAAACTTTCACTAATTCAAAGGTTGAAATATAAACAAAAACAAAAAAATAAAGCCAAAAACCAAGCAAAGCAAAACATTTTTTTTGATAATCAAACTTTGTCGGCATGGAGTCCCAAGTAAAAAATACATTTGTATCTAAAAGAATATTCTCTACGACCGAGAGGAGACAAGACCAAATCCATAACCTCTATAACGAACATCAAACACAGTAACTGTACGGTGGTTAGTCGACGAATGACGCAATTGCTTTCAACAGCGACAAGACAAGTTTTAAGTCAAATGCTGAAGAACAATTTTTTTTTTTGTAAGATTGCGGAAGAACAAATGTTGTGTATCTTGGACTTGGTTTCCAATTTACAATTAGGAAATTCTTCTAGCACACGTATTCCATCAAGCCAAATTTCCCCATACTTTGCTAATTTTCTATTCCTTTGTCTATATTTTTTTATGTAACTTTGTTTGTTTTATGCTACATTATGGAAAGATAATTTAGTTTAGGTGCGTTTTCGCTATAATCACGGAATTTACTTGTTCATGGTTAATTACCATCTTGTAATAATTGAGGAATTTATCTAGAGTAAAATTCTTATTAACTCTGGTTCGTTCAATTTTAAAGTGAGTTTGTACGTCTAAATGCGATTTACTTATATTGTTCCCTTACACAAAATCGGGTTCAGAGCCGATCCAGAAAATTACTTATATACTATAAATAATTTTTAGGCTTTTTAAAAAAATTGTTAATAACTTTTGAGTAAAAACTATGGTGTAATCTATTTCGGTCCCCTTTTCTAAATTATTGTGTTCATATTCCTTTACATTTTTTCAAAAACAAATTTTGGACACTTGGGTCATTGCACTTTTGTCCATTCTTGCGGGACCAGTCCTAGTTATCTTTTTCGTAATTCAGATAAGATATATATAATAATGATAAAGAAATAAATAATTATTAGAAGAAAAATATATAATACATTGTGATGTTGTTGGGTCATATTATATATAAAATTTGTCCACATTAGTAAGAAAACTTGAGTCCCCTTGAATTGCATCATGATATTCATCGGAGGAATGTTGTTGCATGTGGTTAGAGGATGCGCCAAGGAAGCTGAGTGCTGTAACAACATCGCTGATTAGTGGTCGGACCGTAGGTTCTTCTTGAAGGCACATCGCGGCTATGGCTACAACTTGATTCAAACACTTCTCTGGATATTCATCTCCAAGAAATGGATCAGCTAACTCTGAGAATCTGTTAGGGTTTCTGAAAATTGGCCGTGCCTAAACAAAAAAGTTGAAAGATTGTTACTAATAAGTGTTTATGTTTAATAGTTTGTTGCTAAAGAGATACATTAAAGTGAATCGTAACTCACCCATGACACAAGATTTTGCTGATGACTAGGTTTCATTGTATCGAGAACTCGTCTTCCGGTTATTAGTTCCAAGAGGACAACACCAAAGCTATAGACATCTGATTTAACCGTAAGATGACCGGTTCTTTGATACTCAGGGGCACAATACCCGTAAGTTCCCATAACTCGGGAAGACACGTGTAATGTGTCTCCCATAGGACCCAACTTTGCTAAACCGAAATCCGATAGTTTTGCATCTAAATCTTGATTAAGCAATATATTTGACGATTTAAGATCTCGATAAATCACTGGAGGATTGGCCTTGTCATGGAGATACTCTAGTCCTTTTGCCGTCTCTAAAGCGATTTTGATACGCGAATTCCAGTCTAATGGTTTCTTATCCGGTTCAACATCTGTTTTAATCAATCCGGTTAGTTTTTTAAAAAGAAAACATCACTATTAACCAATAGAATTACCAAAGAGATGATCTTCAAGTGATCCAAGAGGCATAAACTCGTAAACAAGAAGTCTTTGATCACCATCGGCGCAATAGCCAATGAGATTCACAAGATTGGAATGATGAAGAAGACTAAGCATCAGAACCTCCACTAAGAACTCTTTGGGTCCTTGTAAGCCATTCTTATCAAGTTGTTTCACAGCCACGACCTGATCACAAAAGAACTCTATGAGTTTGTCTGAAACAAAGCCAATTTTGTTTAATATATAATATAACAGAATATATAACCTGTCCTGTCTTTTGGAGGTTTCCTTTATAAACCCGACCAAAGCCACCTTCGCCAATGAGAGTCTCTTGCCTGAAATTATTTGTAGCAGTGGCTAACTCACGAAACGTGAAAGCCTCTGCCTCAATGTTGTTTGATGCCACGACTGCATTCTTACTAGGTGAGCTTGGTGGCTTATAGGGAGCAGGCACCGAAGAACCTTCATATTCCATATGTTTCGAAGAGAAACACGAGAAACAATTCATTTTCTTTTCTTCTTCAAGACCTCTTTTTACTTTCAGTTATATATATCGTAAATGATCTCTCACCAACAATTCACCACAAACAAGAAATTGTTTTGTTTAGTTTCCTGTTTTATGAATCTTTTATATAATAGAAAAATAGATGTTTAAAGGGAAACAATATTAAGAAAGACAACCATCAAGACGAAACAGAAATGTTTGTTTATCCAGTTTGAATTTATTTATTTACCAATGAGGTTGACCAGGTACAGAACATCAAGTTTGTTATATGATGAGGTGGCTTCCACATCTGATTCCCAGATTTAATCTATCATATTACACAATCTTAATTGGCAAATAAAATCTTGACAGTGAATTCGTCCCCATTCTCAAAATTTGGAACTTTTTAAAATTATCATTTTTTTTCTTAACTGGGCCACGATAGCTAGATATGTGTGGTTTAATTAAAAGGTAATAATATATATATACATATATATATATTAAATATATTAAAAGAAAAGCATTTTAACTACGTGGCAACTCAACAATTTTTTGAGACTTTTGTTTATTTTTAAGTTTATATTGATCTATATATTGTAATTTTTATAATTGATATATTTTAAAGATATTCATCTTGAATGAGGAAGCTTAAATATCCACTTATAATATATATATATATATTTATATATATATATATATATATTTGTTTATATCATCTATTTTTTATTTTTTATATTTTTATTGAAATAAAAACTATTAGTTATATAGCATGGAATTAATAATAAATATTTCTTTTACATATATTATGATTTTAATTTTAAAATTTAGACATACATTATATAATCCATTTTCTTTGTAAAAACCTCACACCAAAAGCAAAAATGAATTATAGACTAAAAACATAATATAAATATACTAAAAGTGATAAATTATAATAGCAAAAATTCCTATTTATAGACATCTAATTGATTTCTTTTAAAAAATCAATAATGAAATCAAAGATAAGAAAATATTTGAATATTTTATATTTTTGAAATTTAAATGTAATAATGTATTTCATAACATATTTTTTCACATTCATTTTTGGACCACAACATGCATAACATAAAATATATAGTAAAAATTATTATTTTTGTTTTCCAAAATTTCAAAATTTAATTTAAATTTTGAAAATTATAATAGATTTAACTTTATAAACTTTTAAATGATAAAATTTAATATAGTTTAAAATTTTAATGATTAAAAATTTCAGTTTATAATATTTTTAATTTTCAGTATGCTATAAATTAGATTTATATTATATCATAGATTTAAATTGTAACTATCAACACATTTTTAACAACTTATCCCGTGTACAACACTAGACATCATCTAGTTTCACATTACTGTACGAAACATATTATAATATTGTATTCCAAAATCTTAACTTTTGCATATATATATAAACTACTGACAGCCCAAACTCTATTAACTAAAGAGAATATTTGATTTGCTAAATTTGAATCAATAAAAAATAATAGAAATAATCTATACTATTAAAGGGAGAGCACATTTTTGAGAGTGGTCAAAATNAAAAATTTACGAGATGTGTCAGGTTCGATTCCCGGGATTACGAAGTTTGTAGATATTTTTAATTTTTTCGGTTTTATTATGTCTAGATTCAATGAACAAGCAAACAAACATTAAATTCAATTATACTAAATCGAAATTTTTGTTAATCAGATCTCAAAATTTAGGTAAACTTCCATAATATCTTTATAACAATATTTTGAAATAAATATCTCTAGAT